>JAQFYD010002015.1:0-10612 GCA_034694225.1 Bourletiella hortensis
GACAAAGTCACGGAGTCATTAAGCTAAAGGAAAGTTCTGGCTGCCTTATTACCCCCTTTACATTATATACGGGCTGCCTATGGAGTCCGTCTGGCGGGCCACTGAATTCATACACACCGTACTTGTGTGAGTAGGCCTCTTCCCCCACCATGACTTCTTTCCATGTACACCACCACTGCCACTGCACTGCTCTTCTGGTGGGCAAGAGAAAATTTACCAACATCACATCTTCCGCCATGCATAACCTCAACATGGATTTCTCTCGTATCTATTACTTGCCATAGCCATAGCAGCAGTACTGCTCAAGCAAGGAATGCGAATTGTAGCAGTGGAAGCGGAACTAAATAGATGAAGAAACTCATATAATATATTGGTCCTCTTTCCAAACTTTATGCGCAGGCATGGAGAACCCGACCATGGCAATGGTCCCCATGCTTAAGTAATGGTTACGCAACCAAAATAACGTTACTTGACTTTCCATACACAAACTTGCTTACTTTTCCCCATCTCTCTGACTTCCGAGCTCACGTACATGTGAATGTGTTTATTGCAAACCCTCCAGATTATAATTTTTCAAAATAAACTACAGAATGACAAATAAAGCAAACTTATATCACCACAGTCTTCCCAGAAGCTCTCGCTTTCCCAAAAAAGTTGCAAAAAAATTGCAAATCATCATCAAACTGTGGTAGAGCGAGAAGGAGAGTAAAGATGTTATAGCATAGCGGAACAGTTTATTTTAAATGGAATAACTTGTGACAGTTTCTAACATGATTTTGAATGAAGAAAAGAAGGGAATCTTTTCCAGTAGGAGGACTTCTCTGTTCCTCTTCTTCTTCCTTTCTCTGTTCCACAGAGACTTAAATCTGTACATAAGCAAACAACAGAAACACATGGACACGTAAGTCACGAAGGAAACTTTCTTCAGCCTTTATTTCATCTCTCTCTCTCTCTCTTGTATTCCCCATTCTATCTTTTTTCACAAAAAATTATACTTACCTCCGTTTTTTAATGCCGCGACTACACCAAACTTTTCTTTTTCTTTTGATGATTAACATGAAAATGTTGAAAGAGTATGCGGAATGATGTTGTTACAGTAAGGTACAAAAGTAATGAATCATGCGGTGCAAGGTGAAAGCAGTATGTGAAATAATAAACTTGGATGATGAAAATGGAGGAAAAACAAGTAAATCTTATGAAAATTCATACAACTTTATCTTTTTTACCTTGAATTATACCTGTCGCACAAGTTGAGAGGCTGTAATTCACTCTTTTCTTGTAGCCCCTGAACAATTAACTCCGTGCACCAATTTGCATTGCTTGATTGGAAGACACCATAATTTTTTTTACAAAAGACACAAAAGTGGTTTAAAGTATTAAGTAAGACTATGATTTATGAGCACCGAAAACAATACGACTTTGCATAAGAACAATATTCACATCCAAAGCAACTGCGTCTTCTAGAGATGAGAAAACGTTTCCGGCTGCCTCAAGTTCATCGGGACCTGTAGCTCCCGTCATGCCTTTGCAGCACTGTTCAGAAGCTGATGTGAAGCTACATACTAACCTAAACTATAAAAATTCAAATGCAGCAAAGATCCTAAGAGAAAAGTAAAATCCGGGGTGGACTTGTCAGCAAATGAGTTTTGGGTGCAGCGAGAAAGAAAATGGAAAATTAATTGTCATGTGGAATTGAAAGACAGTAGTAGGAGTAGTAGAAGCAGCAGTAGTGGAAAGGAAACAATATAAAAAGGATAAGCTTGCCAACCCGCCGTCACCACCACGATCGCCACGGCGTAAGTCATCGGATCAAGGGGCTCAACTTGCATGTAGTACCAGTAGTAGCCACTACACAAGTATTTCATGGGACTTTAGCTATATACAGACCAAATCCATGTTGTTTTTGTTAGCCTCTGGCTAACTCTATAAAGGATGCATGAGAAAGGGCGGAGGAAGCGGGAGAGCCGGAGAAGAGGTGCACATTGAATAATTTTGCGGGACAGCATATTTCTTTTCACTCGCAGCCAAAATCCATAGCTGTTCACATTCATGGTCATTCATATAGCTACTACAATAGGAAAAACAAATGTGTTCACATGCCAGAGGGTGATGAGAATTACATTGCAGTATCGTGTGGCGGACCACAACAACAACAGCAGCAGCAACAGTAGGAACAGCAACATCAAGAATCTTTGTTGCCTTTTGGCATTGACTTTTACTACCAGTTTCAGAGTGCATAGCAGAAGTAGTGGTGTGTACGTACAAGTACAAGGCGCTGGAATCCAAAGTTTTCAATTTCCTTTGGCAAACAAATCCCACTGGAGTGATTTTAAGGATTCCCTTTATATTTACGGGCTTGTGGGCCATGCTGAGGATAGAGAGGGAGAAAAAAAAAGAAAAATTGTAGCGGCTCATGTGTTTCATGTAATGCAGTGAAATGGTCCAGGATATGGGAGGAAATGGGAAGAATGACAATGATGTGGACCATAGGAGTAAAAGACAGGAGGATCGCGGGGGGAAGAAAAAAAAGTAAAGAAAAAGGAGGAAGAAGAAGAGACTGTGGCTATGTGTTAGAGAGAAAGAGAGACATTGAGAATATATATACTGTCCTGGCTCCTTTTATTCTACTTCTTCTACTTACAGCACACACTTCTTCTTCTTCTTTCCTTTCCCCCCACACTTACTTATTTCTTCTTCTCACCATCCATCCATCCGTTCAGTCTGCTATGAAAATAAAGGATTTCTGTCTACATCCGGCGGGCTTAAACTTTTTTTTTGGCCCAATAATAATAGTCCCATGGAATCTCTATACTCCAATTCTTGTAGATTTTTCCAGTAGCAACAGCAGCAGCAAGAAACTGATAGATTGATATGGATTGGCAAGTCATTGTCATTCCCTTCTAATGATTCGATTGATGGCAGGTACTTTTCCGGTCCATGACGCGTCCTGCTTCTTCTTCTTCTAGTCCTCCTGTCATTCTCTCCGTCCAACTTTCCATAAAGTTTATCATGTGAAAAAACCAGAGAAGAGGAGAATCTTAGGGGAAAATATTTAGAAAGAAGGTGATGCGAATTTTCTATCTTTTTCCTCGTCAAAGAGCTTGTGGTGTGGGTGAGTAGAAAAGTAGTCGTTGCTACTGCTATTCCGTGTACGAAAAGAATGGTGAGAGAGGAGCGGATACGAGCAAGTTCTCCTTTTCCGTACACTATTAAACTTGTACCATGTTCTAGGGCTGTGTAGCTACTACTCTCTTCTCCGCCTGCCTGCCTGCCTTGCCTCCCTCTCCTTCTTTCTTCTTCTCCTCCGTGTTGCTGCCTCAAATATTTCGCTTTATTATGACTCCCTAAAGGTTTCTTGTGCAAAGGTAGTCGTTCTTCTAGCTACTACTCTTTCACAATGTAGGCATGAGGCGCAGGTCCCCCAGTAGAGCTACACAGCAGTAGCAGAAGCAGAAGCAGCACATTCACACTACTTGCTTAACTACTACTAAGACCCCTTCCAGTGAGTGAGCAACGACACACAGGTTGTGCTTCTCACTCACTTGTACTCACAAGGAGCAGAGAGAAACATCATTTCAACTCTCTCTTCTGTCTCCTTTCTATTAAAATAATAATCACAAACGCTACTCACTTAATTCTTCTTCAGTACTTTGCGTTCACTTTGCAAAAAAACGAAGGGGCGAGAAAGAAGACGAAAGAAAAAACCAGAGGACAATCTAAAATCATCCATGACTACCATTTTGTTATTCTTCGAACATTATTATTGTTCACACTCATCATAACATCTACTACAACATTTTTCCACTCAAGTACACCTTTCAACGACTATACTTTCTATACATTCACACTCTTAAACTACGGCTAGTCCATTATCATCATCATTATCGTCCCCAGTGAGAAATGGACTTGGTCAAGTGATAATAATAAAACTTTTTAAAAAAGATATTGACGAGGCTAAAAAACACTTTGGAACAGAAGGATCCTGCGGACAAAGTGGAACCGGACTTGAGTGTATTTATACTGCTCTTCTTGTTATGTGTGCTGGAAAGGAGAAGAAACAGTGTGAAGGTTAAGGTTGAAATCATCCAGTCATTTGTCTCATTTAGTGTAACAATCAAGAGTGAAAAGTAACAAGGGAAAGGATTTTATTCCCTATTTTTTTCGACGTGGCTCACTACTATCATCAACGCCAGCATGATCCATGGGCTGGCTCGGCTCAGCAGTTAGTTGTTCAGAATGTGAAGATGGCAACTACTGGTTGTGATCATGGGACAGCATTTTACTGGCAATAATAATAATCGAAGAGGAAAAAGAAACTTTAATTTCCTCCCTCTTCATCACTGTCTTGTCCAATCCATGCTGATTATTTTCAACAGTCAAGATCATTATCATTGTCATTAATACTGCTTCCAAAGTTAAAAATAGTGTTTTTTTTCTTTGTGCAACGAGAGCTTGAGAGAGTGAGTCTGTCCACACACATGGATGTCATTTCCCACTTGTTCTTCTTTCTTTATTTATTTCCAATGTGGCAATTATTTCCCTGACGCGGTGGTGAAGTCTACGAGTGATTTGTTCTCGATGAGTGGGATCGGGAGTATTATTATTGCTTCTGCTGTAGATTTTACTACTATTTTCCCTGCTGCTTCTGCAACAAGAACAACTATCGTTAAGACTCTACTACCGTCGTGACCACTCGACTGAACATGAATGGTTAACATGGAACTGACGCCGGGAACGACAAGTTGATGGGGGAGGCAGAGCGAGAGCGAGGGAAAAAAGAAAGTAGTAGTGAGTGAGTGAGAAAAAAAGGAGAACGATAGAAAAAGAAGAAGAAAAAAAACCGAGGAAAAGTTTTGCTTCTTTTTGTCTTCTCAGCAGGCTGCTGCTGAGTATTATAATTTTTTTCACTTCTTTCTGTTTATCCTGGGAAGTTATAAGAAGTAATCTCCAAAAAAGGAGAAGACCTTTACCGTTGTGGCGAAAAACAAGAAGAAGAAGGAGAGGAGGAGGAGAAGGTGGAGAGAAAAAGGGTTTCTTCATGTGTATTTTTCATAATAATATTAAAGTCAACGTATTTACCAGAAAAGGAAGGCAACATGGTGGTACTATGGGTAGTTCAGCTCATAGTATTCGTTGCCATCATCCTGTCTGCAATACTTGGCAACTCCTTAGTGATGATCGCAGTGTGGCGGAACCGAAAGTTACGGACTTGGACAAATTATTTTGTCGTGTCATTAGCATTTGCGGACACTCTTGTTGCCCTGGGAGCCATGAGCTTCAATGCGTCACAAACTCTGAATGAAGGACGCTGGCTGTGGGGCCAAGTGATGTGTGACTTGTGGAATTCTCTGGATGTCTACTTTTGTACAACATCAATCCTTCACCTCTGTTGCATCTCAGTTGATAGATACTATGCTATTTGTAAGCCACTCCAATATCCCTTAACCATGACGGCCAGGACGGTTCGGATCATGCTAAGTAAGTTGGCTGCAACAACAGCTTTATTTATTTATCATTATAATATTAAATATTCCAAATATTTAAGCATATTAAATGCAGCTGCACGTACGAACAATGTGTTTACTACATTCTTTAGAGCCTCGGGGCCCGTTTGAAATTATAATAATAATGCTATGTTTACCGGACCAAGTAGTAGGTAACATATCAGTAATTATAGAAAATTCCCAGCGGGGAATAATTCTCCATCCATCCCCTCTTCACTCTCCCTTTCATTACCCGTCGTCTTCGTCTTTGTACAAACTAGCTGCTACTGCTACACGTTCCAAGTAACCTACGACGCCGAAGGCTCCAACTTTCTCAGACATTCATTTAAACTCTTAGCTTCACCTTGTTTCTTGTACTGTTGCACAAAATGGAAGGTGTATTCGGGTAGCGTGTAATCAATGGGACGGGCGGTGTATATATGTATCTTTCCAACAAGTCTCCGTCCACGAGGATCAATTGGGTAATTGCTTCCCTCTTTCACTCACTTACATGTCTTCTTTTTTCCTGCTCCTCCTGGCTGCAAACAACTAACTACACAAAAGTATCATCATCATCATCTCTTCGTCTTCAAACTGTTTCCACAAATGGTGTACGTAACTATTGTAACATGTATAGACGTGTCATGGTTTCTACGATACATCGCCGCACCGATGCTACTACAGCTGCTACTTGTATTTAAGTGATCCTGCAATTTGGGCCTAATGAGCCATAGGAAAGGCAAGGGGATATAGTCATCATTGTCGTGGACAGGGTGCTGTTTATTAGGAGGCTAAAAATGTATGTATTAGAGCAATGGCTCGTACTGCTGCTGTTAGCCAGTGTTGAAAGATGATCAAGCGGATGATAAAAGAATGAGTGGAGTAACTTTGTGAGTTGATTTATACGTGGAGAAAAGAGGTGTAAGCTCTATTCATTGACTTGAATGGGAGGCTTTTTGGAAGACTGAAAAGGGGTAAAACGCTTTAATTATCCTCTGCCGAGTTGTTCCATAGCAAATCCCGTCTATAATTTCATCGTCTTTGCATCCATCATCCCGATGATAATAATGATGCCGGTTGGGCTAATGACGACTACCGACGCTTCCTCATTGTCTGTCTACTATCGGCATAGCAGAAGAGGTGAAACGTAGAAATCTCTAGAATTTTCATAATATTTCACTATTAAGTCATTCATTGGAGCTTGAATATATTATAGAGGAATGCTATAGGTACTTGAGTGGCTAAGTTGGGTAGCATTATTATAGCATGGTCTTTGGAGTCGCTTTTATACAGAAGTGTCTAGTTTCTTCTGTACGGGCAGGTAGATAGATATTTCTTGGGAATTTTCCCCCTCTGCTCAGTCACTCTGTACTTTACCAGAGTTGTTTTATAATCTGAGCTAATGAATCTGCTTCCAACTGGAGGATTTCCCTACGCTCGCTCAAGATCCTCGCTGCTGTATCATCTCAACTTATTTCCAGATGAGACTACTTTGCAACCTCATCAGAAAGTCTTCCATCCAGTCATCTTGACTTGGTAAAGAGGATTCCATTAAAATCATCCACTCTTCTTATAGTCCTCTCTAAGGTTTTTAAGTTGTTCCTCCAAATTTCATTCGGTCCGTGCAAATAATTATTTTTCTATCGTTACGAAAATCTACAGCCATTTTTCTAAAACTTTTCCATAGTTTCATGCGATTCTAGAATGCAAAAAGTGACTTTGAACAGCGAGGGAAACGAGGGGCTTTTGCTTATAATCGGTTATTGGATCTAGGCGTTATTATTTATTGGGAATAATCCATTCGTTTCCATAGAGCTACAATGCAAACAAGTGAATACTAACTAAAGTCTGGCCGTAAAGCAATGAGGAAATTGTTATTTCTTGTTTTGTGGTGATATGGCGGCATCATGTGATGGCCATGTTGGCGGTGGGGTAGAGAGTAATCTAATGCATTTCTCCCATTCTTTTTTCTCCGCTGTGGAAGTACGTCGTCGACGTGGTCGTCATGCATGTGTGGTCACCATGAAGAATCACAAATCTTGACATAATCGATGGGCCGACTTGGAACAAGGGCCGTCATAAAGCAATCGAGCTCATAATGGGATTGGCAAGGAGCGAAGCAGATTTTTTTTCCATTGAACAATAATTCCAAGAACGGATTCTTCCTTCGTTCGTTTCTTCGTTTCATCCATAGCCATGAGTTACATTATTATTCCCCCATAGTATTTTACCCACTTTCTCCTATATATTGCAAGTAATTTCCCCACAGTAACAATAATAAGTAAGTGGACAAGAGCTTTCATAATGGAGACTACGACGACGACGAGGAGGACTCCAAGCCGGAAAAATGACAAGGCTGATAGTAGTGTACCGAGAGCGTGACCATGTGCTCAATCAATCCCATACCTTGCTTCCATGTCTGTCAAGCTGCTGCTGCTTACTACAACGGCAGTGCACACAATAACCTGCCACTACTCTTCTTCCTCCTTTTTCTTTTCATTCCAGTAGCTATAGTAGCCCCTTCTCCACTTTCCATCATATGTCACCCGAGCATGTAGCTAGCTATGCCATGGAGAAGAAATGAACCCGTTAAAATCACTGCTGTTGTAAGGAACCAGCTCACACTTTCACTATTTCTTTCCCTCTCTCCTCTCCTTTGCTCCATTTTGACAGACAAGATATGTGAGAACCCCGGATCCTGCGTGTTTACTAAAAAGACCCAGGAGATTACTTTATCAGGATTAGGTGGTTCCAGCTAAAGACGGAACTTTCTCCTCTTTTGAGTGCTCCACCGTACACAATACATTTGTACTCACTTTTCACATCATTGTACCAGCTCGCCATCATGCAGTATGAGGTCAAGGGGATATGATGCTAAAATATCCGACTGTGAGGTAGAATCAACTAAAGTACGTAGCTACACATAGCTACATTAGACTGCCATCACTCTCTTGCTTCCTTGACCATGCAAAAAGATACAACAAATCAACAACTTTGAACGTCCAACCATCAACATCATCATCCTTCTCATATTATGCTCATTCAGCTATGGATGATCCCGATGAAACTAAGCTATCGCTAGCTACTGCTACTGCTGTCCCTGAAATGTTCCTCAAGGAAATTGTTTCATCTGTCAACTGTCAAGAAAGAGGGAGGATTCGCTTGTCTCCTTTTGGAAGGCCACCAACAAGATAGGAAACTTTTTTTCTTTCCTCGGCAAGGCGACCTTGTTTGTCTTTAAAGCCCAGCACCACCACCGCCCTTGCATCACCCCATCTCTCATGTCTTTCCCAGGTGTCATCCGACCAGCGAAGGATAAATAATCTAGAAACAGAACATTTTTTCTATACTGGAAAATACATCTAAAAAATATGGTTCATATGGGAGTTAATAACCGGCACACACGGGCTGGAAAATCTTTGGTACATTAGGGGCCCCATGATAACCAAATAACAAAACACCAAACAATTTTCTCCGCAGCACCATGATAAACATGTAGCAAACTTCATAGCTAGTTTGGTTAGTAGCTAGTTGCGAGCTAAACTTTTTGTCCATTTTGAATGCTCTTCATGTTTACGAGAAGAAGAAATGTAAGTAAGTAAGTAAGAAAGGTAGGAGGAGACGGAATATATAGGAGGCTGACCAGAGAGGAAAAAGTTTTGCTTCAAAAGTCGGACAGGGTCAGGCAGGATTATGATTGATGGCTTTCTGTACTCTCCCGTTAATGATCCTTTATGTATAGGCGAGCCTGTGTGTGCAAGTACGGTAGGCATAGCATAACTGTGTGTAAGATGACTCCGGAGATTCTCGGAATTTGGAATATTTTAGCCCTAAAGCCGCACTATGCTTCTTTTCTCCCTCCGTTTCTCCCAAAGTGGTCAATTACTATCCGAAATCTAACCGAGAATACTTTAAAAAGTTGCATTTTAGTCGGGGGAAAATATACATTTCACATAAAGGGTACGAATTCAGCAGTTTTTTCACTGGAAAATGGAAAAAAGACGGAATGATGTAGAAATATCATTGTTTTCTATACAGAATCTATATTTTTCATAGATCTAAATGTGTGTGTGTTATATGAATGAATGTGGAAAACCTCGGCGTCATCATGGCTGGCTGAATTATTCTAGTAGTAGGAGAAGGAGTGGTGGTAGTAGCAGTATGAAATAATAGATACGAATAGGAACGTTAAGTCTTATAGCCTCTCTATTCTTTGTCCTTTCTCTCACTCGTCTTCTCCTTTTCCTTCTCCATACTCTTCTTCTTCTTCTTCTTCGACGATGATTTGAAGCGTGAATATCACAAAAGAAGACAGACACAGCAGTCACATTTCGTTTCCTTACATCCCTCCCAGTTCTATCCTATTGACTTGAAATCCAATTGAAAGACTGTCTCTCTCCCGCTTTCTCTCTCGTCTCATCCGATTTCTTTCCATCTTCCATTCCCTCCATTCACTTTCTCCTTCTTCTTCTTCCTTTTCTATAATACAGCAATATACCTTACCTTCTCAGTCAGTCCCTGTAGACACACGCAGGAGGCCCATACACATATACTCAGTATTCATATCTATATGAGTAAAGGTAAGAAAGTAGGAAAAAAGTAATAGAGAAATGGGCGTATGAGAAAGAATTTTCCAACTGGAGCGAGAACAAAATAAAATATCAAATGTGTAATGTTTCAGCTGCAATATGGATTCTGCCGGGATTCGTGTCCTTTCTGCCCATCTTTGGAGGTTTCTATACAACAGAAGAGCTTCGCGCCAAAACCGAGGTAAGTGAAAGGAAAAAAGAAAGGAGAAAACAACTCCCAAAGAAAATTATTTTCCATAATATCTTTCTTCTCCATCTCATCCTTCTTTTTCTTTTCGCCCTCCCCCTTCATCTAACAATCTTTCCAATATCACGAGAAGGAACAAGGAATATTGCATCACCTGAAATATTGCTACACAAATACACAAAATTGTTGTAGCCTGCTTCATAGACACCCCAGCTTGAATGAAGCGCAGCATTATGGAGCAAAAGTTCCATAGACGAGAACACCTTCTGTTCTCACTCTGATTGAATCAAATATTCTGATATTTTTGTGCACAGCCCGTCATACACTTGAGGTATCCAATCATTCAATTTTTT
>JAQFYD010002016.1:0-10609 GCA_034694225.1 Bourletiella hortensis
AAGACTTCGGACCTGGGAAAACGTCCGAAATTCTTAGTCACGTATCCCATAGTCCTATCTATGGGATACTATCAGAGCAGTTCCGAGTGGGCTGTGATGTGTTCACTTTGAGGTGCGCTAACTACTGTTGTATGAAAGACAGGTAAGTGATTCTCGGCACCAAGTAAGGTCATCTAACCCTCAACTAGTGCGCCAATTTTTTGGTCCCCCTCGACCCATTCAGAAACCACACTCAACTGCAGAAACAAGAAAAAGTCCAAATCAGGAGCAGAAAAAAATATTCACACCCTTGCGATAGCAGCGCCCCCCACTTCTCCTGAGGGTAATGAAACACCAAAACAAAGCTTTTGTCTTTGTTTTCCTTCATCGGAGGAGGAAATGAACCCCCGGTTTCCCCTGGTAGGAAAGGGGCAGTCAGTTGATGTGTATATGCGAAGCCTGAGCTTCCCATAGACTCATATCATGGAACTCGCTTCCAAATTTTTACTTTGTGGAGCGAGAATAGCAGAAAAGTTGTTATTGGACATTTCTGGAAGGTTTGATGCAAATATTTACGTGTTTGATGCATTAAATGTGGAAAAAAGCTGGCAAAGAGAAATTTCAGAGCATCGATCGGTTAAGTCCTTGAATAAGCATTTTTCCTCTGATTTTTTCCTATGTTTATTCCTATTTTTCCTGTTTCCGTTTTTACGGTTTCTGAGCCCGAGCTTTTTAGAGCTAATCACTTTCGAATAAACTTGGTAAATTCATCTCATGCATTGCGGAACTACTGAATCCAATTTTTGTTGTTTTCTGCGTCTTTAAAAGTAAATATTTTTCGCCCCATTTCTCGCAAAGTCCACGAGTAGAAACTGGAACTTTTCTCTAATTGACATCATTATTTCCGAGCAGAGCTAAAGATTATAGGAAGCAGTGAGGGGTACGAGGCAACAATATGGTTTCCGGGTCGCTGTAAATGAACATAATTGTGCTGTAATTTTCATTCCAATGGACTCAACAAAAAGCTCCTATTTACCTTATTCCATGTTCTGACGGCATGCCCGTGGAAGTATTGCAAGTAAATTACCCTTAGCTCCGGTAGCGTCAGAAATGGGAATCCTATCGTAGGTCAGAAGTAGGTGGCCCATTCGGGGCTCGAAAATAGCTCTTCTTGAAACCAACAATAGGTATTTTTGTTCGCTAGGTATTTTCTAGTATTCCAATACATTTTGGGGTCAATGTCCCAACTGCTCTCGCTCTTGATTTAAAAGGCAAAATGTAATATTTTCCCCTGTTTTCTGGCTGTATCCTCAAAACCGGACGCCTTAACGTTAACGTAATTTAACTTTTCATGTCAAAAGCTTATCCTGTGGAGGCACCAGGAAGCAGGAAACCGGCAGTTGAGTTCTTTAACAGCAATGCTGACCACAGCCTAGTTGGGAAGGCTAATGGTCTGTCTGATGGAGATGTCGAGAAGCTCAAGATGATGTACCGATGCTAGAATACAATATCATATCTGGTAAATTAAGTATCCTCCGATGCTTAGGGGGTGAAGTCATTAGAATTTCAATTTGTAGTTTCCAAATATTCTTTATTATGATGGTGGCAAATAAATTCATGAATAAGGTCCATTAGGAATCAATTCTAACTAGATATGTGAACCTCCTGGTTTTGCTGATTCAAATCTCCAGAATACCTCGTCTATAGCACGAACTTGAACTACTCGGGTGTAAAGCTATAGTTTCGGTGGGCCGCCACCCCGCATTGATGCTGACATGGCTAGAGTCATGACAAGACCGATCACCGCGGATGCTGCATCTTTCCTACGCATCCACTGGTGGCTCCATGACAGGTCTTTGAGAAGCATCTCGGGCAGAGTGTCCTGAATTTAGAGCCTAACAGTTGACAGGCTCTGGAAGCGTGTCCATTGGATGCTAAAATGCATTCGTGGGGAGCAAGAACTCCCGTGTAAGCTGCTTAAGCATCTTACGAAACCTGTCATTCCGTGTCAGCACTTGCAGCAGCTCGCGCAAGGCATCTGTTAGACGACTTCTAGAGCAGCCGGAGGAAACTGTTTGAAGGGGTTACAGAGTGTTCTCCAGTGGAGACGACAGGAGAACGCGTTGAAGTTAGTGAGGAGAACGTTTTTTGAAATTTCAATGCGTTTTGCTGCTGGTGTGCGTGTCTCAATGAACTAAGTGTGTACTAATTTCATAATTTCGTAAAAATAATAGTTCAGTTATAGTTTTATCGGTTTATGAAAAGAGTTTATTTGAAAGAGAGAAAAGTTTTATGAGAATAGATTTTGTGTGTAATCATCCTCCGGAGGAATTATTTTGAAGATCGAAAATTTGGAAGGGCTGTATGTTCATTGGTAAGTTTCAGAATTTGTTTCTATATAGTATCATAAATGGTTTTGGAACGCAATAACATCATAAAGTGAAACGTTTAGAGGTGGAGGAAATGAACTTTTGGTTGAAAAAAATATTGACATAGTTGGAAAAATACTTTTGTTTTATGTCATAGAGGGATGGACCAAGGTGCGAGATTTTTTCGAGAAGCAGGGGGAATGGATCAGCATAAGCCCCGGATGGATTTCCTTGCGCAGCATAAAAGTTTAAGATGGGACATGAATAAATTCATGCATCCGGAAGAAGAGGACATACCGGAGGAGTATAAGGTAAAGATCACTTTTTAGGAGGCGAGCTTGCGAGTCCTCCTTATGTGATGGACGGTGATGCCACACCCTTCTCCGGGACCTGGTACGACAGTGAAATTACGAAATAACTGTAATGTGGTATCAAAATAACCGGGCAGTCGGCGCCAACATTTTGACGTACCCTACAGGTCCATCGGGTGATGAACATGGTCACTACGAAGTGAAACCTGACAATTTTGTGAAATGTACGTGATGTAACGCTTACCTATCTAGCAGTTTTGCAGGCACGAACGGTTACATCGGCTCGTGCGGTATGTCATAATGATTGGACGGTCGGCGCTAACATTTTCAGCCATCACACTTACTGATCGGCCAATAATTGGATAGACCAAGCCGAGAAAATCAGCAATTTTCGGGCATTTTCTTGTTGTTACGCCTATATATCGCACTGTAGCGCCCACACCGGTAGTCAAAGTGGTACGTATGATATGTCAAAACAAACGGGGAAGTCGGCGCCAACATTGTGACGTACTCTACAGGTCCATCGGCTGACGAACTTGGTCACTACGAAGTGAAACCTGACCATTTTGCGAAATGCACGTGACGTAACGCTTACATATTCAGCAATTATATAGAGACAAATGGTCATACCGGCTCGTGTGGGATGTCGAAAGGACAGGGCAGCGGGCACGGACATTTTGAGCCATCACACGTACTGATCCGCCAACAATTGGAATAACCAAGCAGAGAAAACCCGCCATTTTGGGACATCACAGTGGTGTGACGCCTATACAGAACTACAGAAGAAAGTTGATTATGTGAAGTCTTGCAGGTATATAAAATTTTGAGGTAAAAACACCTAGGTAAGCATTATTTGAGCTCCGCTGTTTCTGAACGCAATCACTGCTGTTTCATTCGTTGCCGATTAATGGTGGATTGCTGTCGTAATCTCCCTGCTGTGCCCAATTCTACCAACATTTACTTCCATAATACCCTATAAAATTCAGCCGACAGCTTTGGGTCCAAAATTAACCACTGATAATTTACACAAACACTATAGTTATAGCATCAATTGCAACATTTGTACAAACTGGTAACTAAAATGCGAAAAGCAATACATACCACTCTGTATAATGTTTGTCTGTAAGCAATTTTGGCACGGTTAACACATATGTAAGCATTTCTACAAGCGAGCCTCCACATTTTGTACAGCCGGAGGCATGTGTACGCAAAATGGACGCATCGGTGTAGCTTTTTCAAATCTAGTTTCCATGGTTTCCTGATGGGGATTAACATGGTAAAATCAAGTGAACCACAGGGGGGAACCTTTGCAAAATTTTCAAAAATTCGAAAAGCTTTTTTTGGGGGGTTGCCTCACGCTTATTATTTCAACGTCCTTTGCTTGTACTCAGCCATTTTTAAGACCCTCGATGGTCCTTATAAGATCGTCCATATGTCACGAAATTTGCTTGCGTTGTTTCGTATACCAGGAGTTAATCGATTTTGCTCGTAGTGGTCTTAAAATGACCGAAATGACGTCTAGCAGTGCATTGCTGTCCGTTTTCGCCCAAAAGTAGGCCGGATGGTATGTGGTTTATAATTAAAGCGAAAAATTTCCTAGAAACCAACAAAACACTTGTTCTATGAGAGCCTGTAGCTTCCGAACGGCTCAACGGATGGTAATGATGTTGCCACTATTAGAAAGCGCGACAAATTCGGAGTCATAAATTATGCACCAAGATGTTAATTTTGCGTTTAATTACCGTGGTAACGCGCCAACGGCTTCAAAATGCATTTGACCATCGAGGGTCCACCGTACCCTGAGTAAAGCTCCGTCGGTATAAATACATGCGTAGCATAGATTTTTTTACGTTTTTCCTGTATCTCCGGAACGGTTTCACCGATTCCCGGGCTCGATAGCTTAAAGTCAATGGCGCGTTAAACTGCACGAACCTGAATTTTTGTACATCAGTGAACCTTAAGGGTACCGAGATAATGGATGTTTGATCAAATTCTTTGCCACCGTTGCTACTCGTATCCACGGATGGCTTTGTTTACCTTCCATTTATAATACATGGCGAATTTTTGAGTGCAATGTCCAACATGTTCCCGCAATGCAATTTTCGTGAAAATTTAAACACTGATTCTGTATAAAACGAACACGTAGTACTCAAAATTTAACAGTGGGAGCTCTGGTGGTTTTCCAGAAGAAGGATAAAGTCTGGAAACAGGGTTTGCTTTCCCATAGTAACGACTAATATGGGCAGCAGAAAGTAAACAGCTTTTGAAAAAATCTACGCCGAGGCGTCCATTTTACGTACACATGCCTTCGGTGGTACAAAATGTGGAGGCTCGCTGAAGAAATGCTAACGTGTATTTAGTAATGAATACGTAACCTATACCTAAAAATCTATACTACGCATGTTTTTATACCGACGGAGCTTTACTCAGGGTACGGTGGACCGTCGATGGTCAAATGCATTTTGAAGCCGTTGGCGCGTTACCACGGTAATTAAACTCGAAATCAGCAGCTTGGTTCAAATGTAATGACTCAACATTTGACGTGTTTTCTAATGGTGGCAACATCATTTCCATACGAGGAACTGTTTGTAAGCTACAGGCTCTTATATATCAAGTGTTTAGTTGCTTTTAAGACAATTTTCCGCTTTAATTATAAACCACATGCAATCACGCCCACTTTTGGTCAAAAACGGTTAGCAGTGCACCACTAGACGTCATTGTGGTAAGAAATATAGTCTTCAACTGGCACCACGCGTTACGATTCTTCGTGAATTCTGTCCCTCCATGGTGCCAAGGAGTATATAACTCAACAAAAGTTGTGTATGAAATGATGTTCCCAGCATAAATGGAGATATTACCGTGTATATGCTTCTCTGGTTCTAAAAGACTATGACAAAGCATTTCGTGCTTTTACAGTCAACTAATTTATTAGTTCATGAAGAACAGAACAAAACTTGACACACAATTTCAACAACAACATCCTGAGGTTTCCTGTGGCAAGCATATTTAGCGATCTGCTTGCTTCGGTGCAAGTGTGGTGTTATCCAGGAGATTCTATCAAGGTCACTTAGTCAACATGTTTCTACCATTGTAACGAATATGCTGTGTCTACGTAGGGTGGTTGCAACAGTGTTTTCGACCGGTGTGCGCCGACTGGTCTAATGCCTGAGCAATTCGTACTATGAGGTGGCTTAATATATGTTAGGGGTGAGAATAAAGCTTACTGGCTCGCCGGATTGAAATAATTAGTCAACTGTGTATTGTACAACTGTGTATGTCAATACTGTGTATTGGTTTGGATTTTAAAGAACAATGAAAGAGGGTCGGATTTATTGGAACAGTAATTGAAATATTAATAAAACAATAATTTAGTTGGGGGACGAAAACATTAAATGATTAAATAATGAGGGGGCTCGTAGAGGGCAACTGTATGGCTGGAGAATCCGGAAACACGATCTGGGAGACACCTCACGTAATCTTGAGAGCTACCGTCTATAATAACAAAAACACTAATTAAGTACAGGCTACCTGGGTCATGTCTACCGTGCCTACGGGACTGAACTAGTTAGCTACCTAACGAATGAAGATGTATAAGAACCTACTCAATCAAAGTTACGGTAGTAAACAGTCAAAGAATTAATCATAATAATACATATAAAAGAATAATAATATGTACAACAACAGACGCGCCTACACGGACAAACTCTACCTATCGGCTAACTTATGAAGTCCCACGTGTTCCTGGTATGGAACTAAAGTAAGCTGCAGAGCCGTAGCGTGGCAGCTATTCTATAAGTTCTATAAGAGTAAGGAACAGGAGGGGGTTCTATAAGGTGGGTGCCTAACAGGGAGTCGGTCTCTCTAAGGAGCCTGGTGGATCACAGAGCCGAAGCGTGGTGATCGTCTGACGAAGCTCAGTGCCTAAGCGTGGAGCTGCTGTACATAAACAGATTAATGAAACCTGTGTATAGTGTACGTACCTGTATAGCGGACTCTACCTTCATCGGAAGCTGGCATATACATACACTTCTATGGCTCACTATGCTCAGTGCGTAATGCGTGGAGCAAGCAAGCAGAAGTAATAGTCATGTACATCGTCCCTCTTGGTCGCTCGCAGCCGCTCGCCTCATGTTGTGGGGCGCACGGATAGCGCACGGCTCCAAGGTTCCCAGCGTTCCTACGTGGGAGCCTTTGAGGTTATGAAGCCCATAAGGGGCTTAAATTATACTTTAGAATATGGGCTTTCAACTGATGGTCACCCTTCCTTCATAAGCCTACTATTAGATGCAAGTTGGAAGGGTGACTGTTATGTATGAGTAACCCTACGGTGTATGCTGTAGGTTACACCATAAAGCTTAAGGATGTAACTAGGTATTGCTAGGCAGAGGCTCTTAAACGTCGTCCACACTATTCTCATGTCAGAATTATTGTTAAAAGCACAAGATAATGAGTTCCGGCGGAATGTTCCTCATCCCCCTTAGGTTACCCTATATATTTTTCAAACCCAGGGTGTTAATAATCCAAATCGTTTCCCAATTTCAGTACAGAAAAGGGTACGTGGAGCGTCCCCGAACCATCAACGTGGTGGAGACCAAGGAAAACAATCATCATCATCACGCCTGGCAGAACTTGTCGAGTTCACATACAATCGCCACCACCCGACCCCGGGACATTCCTGACCAAATCCTGGCCCAGTGAGTAAACCTTTTGAAGAAGTTGAAAACGAAAATATATGAGGATCGGCATGCAGATTTAACTACCAATATGTATAGCACCTATTTGCAAAGATGGGAAGTGGTAAATGAATGGAGCAAGTTGGAAAGGAAGGGAGCCGAAGCCAAAACGATTAAATTGAAGAGATTCTTGGAAATACATGAAAAAATCTATGCCATACATTTATTTATACCCACCGAGTTCAGCTCAGGGTATGTTGGACCCTCGATAGGTCAAAAAGAATTGTTTAGATGTGTTACATGCCACATTACATAAGGATCGAGAGAAGTTCTGTTCCAAGGTAACACGACATGTGTAACGCTTACTGTGCATATAGAGAGTAGATGCAGCAGAACCATGTTAATTCTCACACGACTGCTGCTGATAAATGCCGTTTTGTTGCTTTGGTTACCAACCCCAAGCGTAATGTACATATATGTATTGAAAAATGTTTTTCATATTGCTCCGGTCAGTGTGAGACCAAAAATATCAAATTCGTATTCTCCTCTTTTTCCGCTTCTTCTCCGCCCTCACGTTCTTCCTAAAAGTCACGGCGGAAGAAGGAATGCTCGACGTAGGAGGCAATAGTGAGGAAAAACGGGGCGGCAGACCTTGAAAAAGTGACACCTGAAAGTAGCAATAAATATTGCGTCAAATGAAAGCCAATTTTAGAGACGATCATGTGTGCGCGCGCCCAATTTTTGGGGGTTGCGCCCTGAGCAATGAAATTGCCTACAAGTCCAACAACCATAGCGTTTGCTCAGGGTCAAGAAATAGATTTTTCCCTGTAACCTTGGCCTGCGTGGACCGATCTTCAAAGTGAATAGCTTAAAGTCAATGCCGCATTAATGCCTACCTAATTTAATTTTTACGACAGTATGACCCTTAAGTCTTAAGGGATCTGAAATATGGCATGTTTGGTCGAATTTTTGGCGACCGTTGCGTAGTGACGGACGGCCTTATTTGTCGTCCATTACTTTTAAATGGTAAAACTACAGCTCCAATTATCTCCCAAACCCCCCCTACAATTTTCCTCAAATTTTGAGATAAGGTGGGTAACAATGGATCTCTGCCGTGGAGCAAATAAAATCAAAGGGCAAACCCCTAGTTCTCCAGCAATCACTGGATAAAGTCTGAATTTCAGTTGGTTGCTCCTATGGTCACCAAACTTAAACGGAAACAAGTCTAAACAAAGTTCTGAAAAATTTGAGCAAAAATTAAAAATTTTCACCGTAATCTCTTCCTTTTTAGTAGACAGCCAAACCATTTTTTTGCAAGCAACCCCCAGAATTGTACTTTTGTACTGTAACTTGTCAAACCTACTGTTGCAAGGATTCGGCCATGCAGAGCCAGGTTGACATATTTTCGTGTTAGCGGTAAGATTTCTACAGCTTCGCGGAAGGATACACCTCGGGAGAAGTCCCAGTGCAGGAGAAACCATTTGAAAAGCGTCTCCCTGTATCGGCTGCTCAGTCCCAGACTTTCCAGATAATTCTAAAAGTAGTCAGAATAAATGTGTGAGCTGGTAGTACGCCACATGACCGAAAGAGAGGTTTACCGAATCCACTTTACCGAAGACCAATTCCCGAATCAGTTTATCGAAACTCTGTTTGCCGAATTCCAGTTTACCGAACCCAATTAACCGAAGACCAATTCCCAAATCAGTTTACCGAAACCAGTTCCCCGAAATCGAATCCCCGAACTCGTTTACCAAAATCTGTTGACTCAAATTCAAAGGCGCAATTAGAATTTGTCGAGTCCCAAACGCTTGTAAATCTGGGAAGACTGATCATTTGCAAAGAAATAAAACTGCTCCAAAAACCTACAATGATACATTTTGAACCATAATGGCTATATAATTTTAGCTCATGGTCAGGAGGGAAGCCGAAATTTGCGGTGGCCAGTATTATAGCGTCCTTGCAAAAACAGGCAAGCTAGCTTTAGTTAAATTTAATTTAATTCCAAATGGGCAGCAGCTGGATCCTTGTTTTCTTTCAACATTATGTGCCAGTGTTTGAAGTTTATTTTCAGCCACGAATCATCGGTCCAAGTACAACAGTAAAAAGTCATGGAGCATTGAATGTGAGAAAAGGGTAAAATTGGCCCCAATTAGAGCATTCGACGGTGCTAGGTTTGCACTGATGAATATTATTGGGAGCAGAATTTGGCTTGACTGACGGCAGGGGTGCTTTGCATATTTTGATGATAACAGCCGTATGAAACACTCATGCTTGCGGCTTGAGTCATATGTTCGGCAGCTTGAGTGCTAGTTATTTCGGTAAATGGGTTCAGGAATTTGCATTCGGTGAACGGGTTTCGGTAAACTGATTCGGGAATTGGTCTTCGGTTAATTGGGTTCGGTAAACTGGAATTAGACCAACACAGTTTCGGTAAACTGATTAGGGAATTGGTCTTCGGTAAAGTGGATTCGGTAAACTGGAATTCAGCCAACAGAATTTCGGTAAACTGATTCGGGAAATTGACGGTGTGGAACTGTCCATTCGGTCAACCTCTCTTTCGGTCAACAGTCGTACAATCATTAGTGTCCCAAAATCTCTTTTGCGACCCGCGGCCATAGCTTACACGATTGTCACCGCATCAATCTCTTCTGCGTTGAATTAATTGGATCGGTTCTGTCAACCCTGAGGCCAATCTCCATTTCTTTTAGTGGTGATCAGCCTATTAAATTCTTGAGTGCAGTGAAATTGAATGCCTGTAAGCCGTTAAAAGTCTGATGCATGGAATTCTGCACACTCTCAATGCTGACAAATTTAAGGCAATTAAATCGATTAAGTAAATTGACTCCAATGGTTTGAGTAGTGTAGAGAACTTGCAGTGTTGGCTGCCTCGAAACGTAATGGGTTTGCTGGAATATTTCTACCAAAATATTCCGTGTATACGACTACTTTAGCTTAAAGAGTCACATTGGTTTGAAGCCTTGCAGACAGAGCAGCGTTACTCAAGCACAGGAAAAATTTGGGCAGTCGATTTTTGTTTCAATTGTTGAACAGTTCATTGCTCGGCTGTAATTTTTCACTTCGGGACAGGGGCAATTTTGGTACAAAGCTGCAGGAAAGGACGGCAAACGTTACTGATCTTCGACTTTGAACGAAAGCTTGCCCTCCTTAAGTGGACGGTGGATGACAATACATGGAGTTAATTGTTTTTGGGGGTTGCGCCCTGAGCAATGAAATTTTCTAAAAATTTCTCCCTCATAGCGTTTACTCACACCCATTT
>JAQFYD010002017.1:0-10607 GCA_034694225.1 Bourletiella hortensis
AATATCAAATACAAAATTTGCACTTATTGGCAGTTTCAATAAGTTCTTAGTACCAAAGTATAGCATACTTATTTTTTACAAATATTCAAAAATTGGGTGTGGTGGAATTTGTTTCGGAAACTGTGTTTTTAAAATGAAAACTGACATATCTATTTTTCAAATTTAATTAAAACTTGACAATAATTCGCATTATTACATCATTTTATGATTTAATTATAAATTTTTACACAATCTAAACTTATAACTATTTCTTATTTTTATTTACAATAAATAATTATTTGAGATTAATTTAATAAAATATTTAAAAAACAAAGCGCCATAGAATTATTAGGCGTAAATTATTTAATTTTAAAAAGTAGACACTTATTTCAGTACAGTTAATTTTTTAAAGTGTATGCTTATTCCGGAACAGATTTGTATTATTATTCAAAATTAAAACAGGGATATAATAATTAAATACAAACCTTTTATAATGTAATAAAATTTAATATAAGCGATTTTTATAAAAAAATCCAGACAATTCATAAATTTTTACCACCAAGAGAGTAAAATTTTTAATATATCGATGAAATTATCTATTATGATTAAGATTTAACTTTTGATACTTATAAAGAGAATGTGTTTTTAAGCCAATGAAAGAGATATATTATAATTTTATACATATAGATATTATACATTTTCTTTATTAAAAATGGCACAAAGTATACACAATAATTAACTCATTTATGAGCATTATATAAAAATGTATATTATTTAAATGTATAATATAAGTTAACTTATTAAGAATTTATTATTATGTATTTTTTGAATTTTGAAAAATCAGTATTTTGACATCTTTTCTTAAATTTAATGTACTTTATTAAGCAGAAAATATATGGACTACTGTTTAACAAAAAACGCCTTAAAAAAGGGCACAAAAGAAATTAAAGTCTTTTTTAAAAAATAATATAAAAGTAAGTAATAAAATACTAAAACAAAGTATTGATATAATAGATACATTTTTGTATCAAACTACAGTCTTTCATGGGTTATTTTCGCAAAAAAATCGACAGGTTATTTGCGCAGATCGCATGTACATATTATGAAACATGCACAATAGTGAAAAATGAATGATAAGCAAAAAATCATAAAAAATTCCTTTACTTTATTTATTAAGTTAACAACAAATATCAAATGATCATTTGTATTATTCAATAAATGATCAAATCATTATTTTGATCAGGTTTAAAATTTATGTAATAAAACCTTGATTAAAAAATGATAAAGAGATAAGTGTTTAATAATTATTTTTTGTTTTATTTTTTATTAATATTTTTAGTTTTTTTGATTTTATTATTTCAACTATGCATGATGAAATTACATCATTGTTTATAGCTGAAAAATTTTGCTAAAATAACCAGAAAATAAAAAACTTGACAGGTTATTTGCGCAAGATCGATGTACATTTTTTGCTCAAATAACCCATGAAAGGCTGTAATTTTGTTTCAGAATGTAATATTTAAGGGTATTTTTATTTTTTTCATCTAATCACATATTATAAAATCTCTCTCATTAATACCACCCTCAAGTTTAACCCAAAATTCCAAATACCCGTTTTGAGTATTATAGCGAGAGTTGATTGTATTTATAGATATATAAGTAAGCTTTTATAAAGATTAATTAGATCAATCCACTCAATTAAAAAAATCTACCAAAATATAAATTTTTGTTTAAATACTATTTTAAAAAGCTGATAATTTTTTATCTAAACTTAAGAAGTTAATGACCACAATCAAATCTCCAATAAGCTTCAATAACAGGTTCAGTAGATTCCCAAACACATACAGGAGTATCAGTATTTCCTTGTTGATTTTTAAGAAAATTAGAAATAAAAAGATAAGTATTTTGATTAATATTTTTAAAAACAAATCCATTTCTTTTTACTTCTATAGTCCATAAATGATTTTCTTTTTTATCAGTATAAATAGCAGGTCTACGATGATTAATAACTTGTGTAGATGATGTAATATATTTAGCATATTTATTACTTGTTAATAAAGTACCCATTGAAAATTTACCTTCACCCTCGTGTTTTAATCCAAAAATCATTCTTCTTCTAATACTTAAATCTTGACTAGTAAATAATCCATCTTCTGTATGATAAAGAATTTGATCTGGTTTACCTGGAATAGTATTATAAACTTTACAAACACCTCTAGCTATCAAATTAAATTCTCTTATAATATGATTATTAATTAAATAGTCATACAATCCAGCTTTATCAATATTTTCTCCCATGAATTCATATATATAAAAAGCTAATAACAATAAATGTTTAGTCCTTCCGAATCTAGTAATTTTATCTAATAAATATTTATAAGCTATTTTAGCCAATTCAAAATCATATTCCAAACATTTAACAAAATCCAATACTTTATAATAATAATTATAATTATATGTTTTTAAATAAGTATCTATAATTTTATTAATATATTCTTTTAAAACTTCAATATTTAAATTTATTTTTATATATCTATTAAAATATTCGATTTCTTTATTATTGATTTTATCAGCAAATAAGTTGAAGAGTTCAATCTTTGGTATATCCAGCTTTTCCAACAATCTATACAATCCTCTTTTATCTTTATCATTTACAATCTTATCTTTTATCTTATTAATATAAAATTCAATTAAAATAGAATCCTCTACTAAATTTCCATTTTTTTCAAGTTTATTAAAAATAGTTTCAAAAGCTGAAGCAATTTTTGATATATACTTGAGATCAATTTTATCAAAGAAAGAAATAAACATATGTATATCATTTATAGCACTACTTGTATCTTTTGTTAATGCTGTGAGTATGTCATCAATATAATTATCTTGAACAGAAACATGTTCAAGAATATAATTAAGTGTTTTTATAGCTTCATCAATATTTTTTCTAGATATCAAAAGAGGTATATTTGAAACTGCAATATTAATAGAAGTTTGTAAGTTTGTATTAGCTTCATGTTTAGCAATAGCTAATTCACGCTTAATAGCTTCAAGTTCTTCATTTCTTTGTCTTTTTTCATTTGTATGACTATTTCTTAATTCTTCCATTTCAATCCGAAAACCTGCTTCAACTTGATCCATGAGCTCAGTAAGAGTAGTTTGAAATTCTAATGATTGAGATTCTGTTGAAATTTCAGTTTGTTGAGCCTGTTCAACAGCTTTGGTTAAAAAACAAGCAGAAACAGCAACAAATACAGTACAATCATCATTATCAAGATCTTTTATACAGCTAGAGAAATCTATAGAAGGTGCTTTTTTCTTAAGAGTATTTATTTTTTCTTTTAATTCTTCTTTTTTACCAATACATCTAATACTGACTTGTTGAACTGGTGTGACACTGGCGGAGTTAGCTGGAGCTAGTGTAGCATTAGCAGGGTTAACTTGAATCGATGTAGCACTAGCAGAGTTAACTGGATCTGGAGTAGGAACATGGGTTATTATATATTCTTTTGACTTTTTACAAGCTCTTGATCTAGTTTTAGTATTCAAATAAAATTGCACAATCTTTTTTATAATATTCTTTTGACCATTTATCATATAATTTAATTGAACTCCATTTGTTTCTAATAATCCTCTTTTGAATATATTCTTAGAGGAAATAAAATTAAATATAATCTATTAAATTAAACAATAATATTTACTAATAATACAATCATGTATGCAATTATTTAGTGTAATGTTTCGGTCATTTTTATAATTTTGATTTATTATTATCTAAATATTACAATCCAATTAAATTTTATTTTTATAGTTTTAATATTTGCTATAAGTTATTGGCCTATCATTATAAATACTATTGTTTTTTAATAACATTAATTATTTTTGTTTTATTTAATTTCTTATAAACAATTCATCATTTTAAACATATTTTTAATCATGTTTAGAGTTTTCAATCTAAATTTTGGAGAGATTATTAAATTATTAGAAATTTTTATATGGCGATTAACTTTCTACAAAAAAATATACAATCTTTTTTCTTAAATTCTATACTAAAATATATAATTCATCACTTTGATTTATCCAATTTCTTATTCTTAAATGGTGCTTAAAATTTAAGCATAAAAGACTCTTTGAAAAATATCGCCACTTTAGTTCTTTCTATTCAAATCAAAATCTTTATTTTAGAAGTAATAAAGTATTGAAAAATAATTTATAAATTGATTTTTCTCTGAGTGTAGATTATAAACTAAAAAAACCAAATATAAGATGCAACAAATTTATAAAAAATTGCAGCCTCAAAATATAAGTAATTTTTATTTCTGTAATTTTCTGATTAGTTTTACTAGAAGATAATTAAAAGGTCCCAAATATTGCAAAACATCCAAATATTTTTCATGTCTTCCTCTTTTATTTTCATCTACATGTTCTAGCTCTTTACAAGGAACTTGTATTTCTTTATCAGTTATAATTGTACATAATTCATCACCACCAACAATTTTATCATTGACAGGTAAAGATAAAATATAGTTTAAAAATATTAAAAAATTCATTATTTTAAGAAATGGATTTGATAATTTATATTAGTGGTTTATTAATTATATTTTGCTTTTTATTATCTTAGTATTAGTTGCAATTCTTCAAATACCAAGATATTTGTTAATTAAATATTTTAACTTATTAATAGAGATCGACATTGTGACAAATGAAGCTTGCTCGGTTTTTAATAGAAATAGCAGATTATTTATTTTTTGATATAGAAAAAGAATTTATGTTTTATTAAAAAAGACAGATTTCTGTTTAGGCTTCACATTTTTGCCAGATTTACACCTAAGATTAAAAACAAAGACTCCACTTTTACTACATGAAAACATGTTTCAGATTTTAGTAATTAAGACATTTGGAAGATTTGTATTTTTTAGGTCCCCATCTGACAATTATTTAGCTTTTTGTTTGAGCTTTGCTTATTAATAATTGATTTGAATTATTTAATATAAGTATTAAATAATAGTAATTGAGTTTTCAACATTATTTATAAAGTAGATTTTTGATAGAATATATAAATTTAATTAAGATTAAGTACTTCGTGACTAATTATATAAGAAAGGATGTGTATAGAAACTTGAATAAAAAAGTTAAAACGATCACAAGATTGCATCTCAAAAATTAACTGATTTTAAGTGAGTGAGTAATTGTCACTTTAACAAATGCTTCTATAGTTTTTACTTTTCTTTTTGGTGAAAATTTTTAAGCTCTTCAAAGAACATGTTATGCATGAAATAAATTACAACATACCATTTGATTGTAAAAAGACCAATTTATATAGCATTCACAATAAACTCAGATTCAAAAAATATAATAAAATCATGAATTAAAGAGCCAAACACTAAATTTAAACGAGAATAAGACATAATTATAGAGAAATCAACTGTTTCCAATAGATTTGATTTCTAAATACTCTGATTCTTCAATTTTACAACTTTTTATTATTTAGAATTTTTATATTAGCTTTTGGTCATATACTTTGCTAAGCTTCAATTCAAGTATAAACAACAATACGAGTACTGTTTATATAAAACTATCTGGAGTTAAAAATAATTGATCAAGCTTTAAATACAAATGCAATTTAAAATAATTATGTTTGATTTAATTTATATATACACTCTTCACTAGTATTGAACAATTAATTTTTAAACAATTCTTAGAATTTTTATAATACTACAAAGTGTGACATTTTTTGAAGATAATATAATAGAGTACTAGAATAAAAAAGCATAACCAGTGGTTTAAAAAACTTTACAATATGGTGATTTAGTACTATTACTGAAGCCTTAAGATCCACAAAATGACCTCAATGGAGAGTGAATTTCTTTCTTTTCAATACAGCTTCATTCTAACTACTAATAGATGATTTATTCTTAGTTTATCATTTTAAGAAAAGCCGTCAAATGGTATTTGGGAATGGATGTTTCACTAAGCTGATTTACAGATTAGTTCGGTCAAGTTGTATAAATATAACAAAAATTACAAATTCAAAATTCTCCTATGAAAAATGACTTAATAATTACGAGGTTTTTAGAAGTTTTAAATAAAAGAGATTGGATATGAGTTTAAATTTTTGTTTCAATTAGACTTATTCAAAAAATATAGTAAGTTTAAAATGTTTGGAATTTAAAGTTTTAATTCTATAAGTATGAAAAGGGCAAATATATTATTAACAGCTAAAGCTTACTATAAAAAATAAATATATAAAACAAAAACAAGTTGCTTCGTTATTGTTTACTGATATTTTAGATAGAAATTCAAATTTTATAAGGCTTTAAAAACTAGTTTAAATTATCTAAACAAAATAAGCTAAAGCATAAAGTTGAATAAATAACATTAATTCAAAGAATTTTTAAACAGTTATTTACAGATTAATAAAGAGAATTATAACATTGTTTTGAAAACGAATTTTAAGCTTATAAAGTTACAAGATAAAGCTTTTTTTTGATAAAAATCAGGTTTTATTAAAAACCTAAAAATGTTCACTAACCATTCCAGTGTGGGAATACAATTTCAAAGAATATATTAATATATTATATTATAAGCATTTGCTTCATTACAATATTTTCTCAACTTTCCAAGCTTTACGAATTCTTAGAATTTGAAAATTCTTTATTTCTTAATTATTTATTTCATATTTATTTATTTTCTTGAATAGTATACCTAAGGTATATAATTCATAACATCAATCTATCCAATATCCTATAAGATATCATCTTTTCTATAGCGCCAAAAAGTTAGGTGTAAACACCTATTGAAAAATATCGCCACTTTAGTTCGTACCTATTCAATTTAAAATGTTTTTCAAGATAAAGCTTATGAGCTAAATATAAACTTAATATTTCAAGAATAAAAAGGTGCTAGATACAAGTGTATTTTTATTTTATTTATCATTGTATTAAGTTGTCTTTATTTTAAAATTGTTTAAAAGCTTAGAATAAAAACAAAATAATTTAAATATTGAAAACAAAAAATTATCACTTAAACATTATAATAAATAATTTAGTAAAGAAAAATTAATAATTTTTAATAAACAAATAAAATAGTAAACAAACTATTTAAATTTAATTGGATTAAAAATAAAAACAAAACTAATTTTCAAATTTTGTTTTTTATTCTTTTTAAAAATTAAGATAAATAAGACGTTTAACAATTTTTAATAAAATGAAGTTTTATTCAATCTTATTAGCTACAAGCATTAAAGCACAAACAGCTCAAATTCCTGATAATAAATGTATTGGTCTTGATACAGTATTAGAAATCAAAATGCATAAGAACAGACAATGTATAGAAAAGAATTTTGATAGATTTCTCAACAAATTCAAAGGAATAAAAAGCGATAACATATACAAAAATATATTACAAGAACACTTTTATGTTAAAACAATATTCAAAAAGATTAAAAAATGTTTTACTAATATTGATGATGAGAGTAAACAATATTATTTTTATGATTCACGTAAAGATGATTGTTCTACAAAGGTAGAAGTTATTGATGATTTCATAGAAAATAGATTATATAGTTTAAAAGATCGTGATGTAGTTTTATTATTAACTTTATTTATTGATGAAACTAAACAATATCAATTATATACAAAATTAATACAAAGATTATTTAGGGAAAATGCATATGAAAGTTTGAGAATATTATTGATATTGTTGGAAGATAAAAATTTGAATAAAGAAATATTGATTGAAGAAATAAATAAAGAAAATAGTGCACATAAACAATCTGAAATAGAAAAGGTAAATAATAAATATATTTCTGATACTGATTTGACAAGTGCTATTCAAAAAGTTTTACAAGAGAGAATATTTGATGTTAATATTAATGAATATGATATTAATTTGGAATTAGTTAGAGTATTATTGAATTTATTTGATACCTATGATAAACCGATTATAAAAGGATCATATAGAAAATTAATAAGCAAGTATCAAGGTAATGTCAATTTATCAAAAATATTATTGGAAATAACAGATAATATAAATTATAATCAACTTATTGCTCCTTCTACTTGAGATTATACTTGGATTAAACAATATTTATTTTCATTTTTATATTTCAATTTTAAAAATTAAATATTGAGTTACAAATAAGTGGAAATTTATATTTTCCTGAATATTAAAAAAGTAAAAGTTTATAAAAATAACATTAATTATGTTATTATAAGTATAAATTAATTTGATAATATATATATTCTGTAAACTAAAAATTTATAGTTTCGTATCAAAAAAGTAAATACTAAAAGCATCATTAATAAAACCTCAAAATACAATAATTTTATAAAACTTAATTCAACTTAAAAAGTATTTAATTACCTTTTATATTTTTATTTACGCTCTTAGTAAAATAAATATGATTATTCACAATATTACTAAAAACTACATAAAACAATGTATTAAAATTGGACATAAAGTTGTAATATTTAATAGAAATTTAGCATGTCTTTGTCAAAAATTTACTTTAATAAATATACCGTATTTCATGCATTTTCTGAGCAGAATTTTAATTCGAATATCAATTTAATTTTTGTTTCACATGGGCTTAGTTTCAGAATGAAAGCGTTAGTGCTAATTGTTTTTACATTTAAAAATATATACTAATATATAAGAAAAAACAATGGTAATATTACATAGTATTTAGATTTGCTTTATTAATGTTTATTTCAAAAAATAAGAGTATTTTTCTTAGTACACACATTTTGTTAAAATGTACATGCGATCTGCGCAGAAAGCGTGTAGATTATACTGAACAGAAAACGCGTAAAATAGTCTAGCTTTACACGGTTAAGATTTGCAAGGTACTTATCAAACAATGAAGACCAGGAATAGCTCCAGTTATTGGCTTGAAAATTAAACAATAAGAGGTTTTAAATATTTAGTTATTGAGTCTTTAGAATATTGATTAACATTTCAAAATTTGAAGGATTTACCACCAATCACATTGATTTATAAAATATTAAATTAAATCTGGGCTTAAATTGGGACTATTTTCAATGTGTTGTATTTATTTTTTCGGATATAAAAAAGAACATGAATAAGTCTGTAAAATATAAAAGATGAAATTTTTATACTACATACTCTATATATACTTTTATAACGATAAAATATGAATAAGTAAACTTATTATAATTATATGAAATTTTTCAAAATCCTAAGCATTGAGATTGAAGATAGATATAAGTACTAATAAAATAAATTTTACATAAAGGATTTCTAAAGAAGTTCCCGCTAGTTGAATGTTTTCTAATTATCCTATAAGTTTTTAATGTATTTTTCTTTATATCAGGAGTAGGAAAAATTTGATTACAATTAAATTGGAATTTATTTTTTAGCAATCAATCAACTGAAATTTAGGTTCTTTCCAATCTTGCAATCTCGTAAATTGAAATTAAATTGCAAAATTTGCAATTTCCCAAATCAATTGCACAATTTTCAATCAATTTAATTAAATTTGCAATTTTCCAATTAATATGGCAGTTTAAATTTTAAGAACACAGTTTCTGAAACAAATTTTACCACACCCAATTTTCGAATCATCGTAAAAAATGAATATGCTATATTTAGGTGGCAAGAACTTATTAAGTTTAACAATAAATGAAACTTTTGTATTTGATATTATCCCTTAAATACATTTTGAAATTTTCAACACTAGATATCTAAAATTTATAAAGTATTCAGGGTTTAATTAATATTGATTACAAAATGTCGATATAAATAAAAATCATCCTATTTTTATAAAGATAGTATAAAAATATTATATATATCTTTTTTTAGTTAAACCAACCTTTGAATTTTATTTTTGGCAATTACATAAAATTTCCCGATAAAAAACTATCCTTTTAAAATGAAAATTGCCATATATAAAGTTTAATATTAAAATCTGGGTAAATAAAAAAACATAACAATATTATCAAAAACGACTAAATTAATAGTATATCCTTCAAATATATAAGGAATTTGTATCAATACAGGCAAAACTCTATAAATTGGACATTCTATATTTTGGACAGTTTCTTCAAATATGTTTGACACCAGCAAAAGCTATTAATAAAAATCCCTCTATAAATGGGAAGACGAAAACTACATTGGACAAAAATCGAACTTTTTAAATATTTTAACTTTTTGTTGGTGATTTAATTAAAATTTTAATAAATTCCAAACAATTTTATCGATACATATTTAAGTGTTTAGTTTTGTTTGTTGAAGTTTGCAACTTTTGATGATAACAATGCAATATTTGATCTAAATTTTTTTACTATAAACAAAATTTTTGATTCTACTTTAAGCATAATCTATTATCAATATAGTTAGATTCATACCGATTGCTATAACAAATTAAGATACTAAAATTATTCACTGTTAAAATATTGTAAAAGAAACATAAGTGAACCTTACAAGACCTTCAATGCTTTTTCTTATTTAAAGGATATGTGTTCAAATCTGATATATAAAGCTTTTTTATATTAAAAAAGAATTAATTGTACAGTAAAACCTCTATAAATGACAACATTTATAAATAAGAAACCCTTATTAATGACAAATTTTAAAAATAGAAATTTTTAAAACGAATATTCTGAAAAACAAGC
>JAQFYD010002018.1:0-10606 GCA_034694225.1 Bourletiella hortensis
CTACCTCAGTAGGCATCTCAGCAGTATCCTTTTCTGTGGGAACAGGCTTCAACTGAACCTTCTCCTGCTCAGGTGCTTCCTCGTCAGGCACGGTACCTTCGCCTACGGTGAACCGTCGCCCAGGTTTTTCACCGACCTCCTCTTCAGCCTTTTTCTTTGGCTTCTTTGTCGGTTTTTTTATGGCAGTTTGTTCCTCTTCCTTCTGTTCGGGTGCTGGCTTCTCTCCCCATTCGATACCCTCGAACTGTTCAAGCTCTGGTCTTTCGAGCTCCTCAAGCTCTTTGATATCTAGAGGAACAAACTCTTCAAAGACTTGACCATCACTGGACCGTCGTTCAACCTTCTTCATTTTCTTTCCATCCTTTACGACAACTACAGGCTTAAGCTTGACATCGTAAGGTGCGGCCTTCTGTTCCGGAGCAGTTTGTTCCGGCTTGGGCAACTTTTTGGGTTTCTTAATTGTTCCCCATGGGGTTTTAGTTTGTTCTGCTGCCTCTTCTGGTTGCACCTCCGATTCAGGTTGTTTCTCATCTGTAGGTGCAGTCTTACCCCACCTTGATTTCTTCGGTTTCTGCTCGTCTGGTTTCTTTTGATCATCAGGTTGGACAGGTGCGATTTTAACCTCTTCCTTGGTTTCTTCCACCTTTTCTGACCGCACAGCCTTTTTATCCTTGACCTGTGTCTGACCTGGAACGACATCTTTCTCAACTGTCACTACATCCTCAACAATGAGTTCAGTAGTTTCCACCTCCTCAGTTGTCAATACAGGGTGAATATCTGTACCTTCAGTAGGAGCCTGAACCGCAATAGTTTGTTCAGTCTTTTCAGGAACGGTCTTACCCCACCTTGATTTAGGTTTCTTAGCGACAGCGTCATCTTTAGGAATAGTTTCCTCAGGCTTCTTATCATCTTGAGGTTTAGCGGCTTTAGTCTTTTTCCGTCTAACCTTACCAAAAGTAGAACCAGGTACCTCTTCAACGCCCTCTTCCCCTTCAAGATCTGCCACAGCTTCATCGTTGTCCTCCTCCTCCTCATCTTCCCCTTCTATATCTTGATCAATTTGTTGAGGTTTCCTACGTAATTTCTTAGGTTGTAATTTATCAGGTTTACCTTGCGGACGCCCACTCAGATCCGCTTGAGTGTCGGACTGCTCCTGTTGAGGACTCTCAGCCTGCTGCTGTTGTTCCGTATGCTCATCACTTGGTTGGCCTTCAGTAGATTTTTTATCGTCTGCTGGTTTCAAATCCTTTTTCTTACGCTGCCAAATTGGCAACTGTTTCTCAGGTTTTTTATGCAAAGTATCTGGCTTTGAATCATCTACCCTGTCATCTGTGCCTGCCTGCAGCTGGGGGACCTCCTCAGTGATCTCCCGCGGTTTACTACTTGGCACAGTCTTTCCCTTCTCAGGCTTATCAACAGCTTTAGTCAAAGAATCAGTTGTCTCTGTCTCAGGTGCAGTGACGGACGGAGCAGTAGCTACTGCTCCGGATTTTTCGGGAATTTTAGGTTTTTCATCGGTGGTGGTATCTAGCGGAGTACCTTCCGTTGTGTCAATTTGAGCCACCTGCTGCTGATCGTCGGGTTGGGCGGGTTTTAGTGGTTTCTTTTTCCGTTGCCAAACTGGTACCTGTTCATCAGTTTTTTCATCCTCAGGTTTTTCAGTTTCATCGACGTCTTCTGCAGCTTGTTTTTTAAACTTGGTCGTCGGTTTCAGTCTCTTTGTCTGCCACTCGGGAAGAGCTTTTTCTGGAGCTGCGGCGGCTTCTACCTGTGTATCATCAGTGGTTGTTTTTTGTTCTGGTTTCCTTGCTGGTTTTAGTTGTGTTTTCTTTCTTTGCCATTCAGGCGTTTTGTCATCCTCAGGTACAGGTTGGTCATCCGTTTTAGGTTGTTCTTCAGACGCAACAAGTTGGTCGGCTGGCTTGGACGGTTTGCCAGGCTTCTTTTTCCTTTGCCAAATAGGTACGTTCTTGTCTTGTTCTTCCTGTTCAGTTTTTGTATCTAAAATCTCAGTGTCTTCGACAGACTGCGTTGTTTCTGTTTCAGTATCATCTGTTTTTGATTTAATTTGTTTTTTCTGCCTTTGCCAAACAGGTATGCTTGTCTGATCATCGGATGGGAGCTGCTGTTTGTCTGAAGGTAAGGTTGATTCTTGTTGTGAGTCATCATCAATTATTTGTGAAGGCCTTGTGGGTTTCAATTCCTTTTTCTTTCTTTGCCAAATAGGAATTTTTTCATCTTGTGGTTGCTCCTCCTCTCCCTCTTTTTTATCTCGTGTTAAAATATTCGAATCCTCTTGAGTCTGGTAGCGATCTACTGAAGGAACATCATCATCACCAGGACCAACCTCCTGAGAGATTTTCTTGTCACTGTCATCATCTGTAATGCCGATTTTTTGCTCATCCTCCTGCTGTTGCTGTTGCTTCTTTCTAAGAGTCGGTTTTAATGAGGGCTTGAGCCAACTTGGCCCCTCCTTTGACTCCTCATCTACAACTTTTTCCGATTTTTTACGTAACCAATGTGGTATCTGTTGTTGCTGTTCGGAATTTTTAGTAGCCTCAGCATCTTTAGCTTCCGCTAGTTTACTTCGCCAAGCAACCGTAGCCAGCCGTCCACTTGACTTTTTCATCATCTCTTCATTGATACGATTTTCAACTTTCATGAGCTCAGCATCCTCAATAAGTTGGTAAACCTGTGGCTGTTGAAGAGTTTTTGGCCCCTTGCCAGCACCACCACCAACATCATCATCAGCTTCTACCGTTTCGTTAGTGTCAGTTAGACCCACCACCTTGGACCTCCCTATTTTAAAATGCATAGAGTAAGTCTTCTCCCGCATAAGTAGCAAAAGTTCCCAGTCTATAAGCACTTGCTCATTCCTTTGTTTGTTTTTTTTTGTTTTACACAGAGACAGAGACAGAATGTAGGAAGAAGATCATCATCATCAAGATAGAACGATAGACGACAGAGATACAAATTTTTTTTCCATGTGTTAAATGCCCCTGCGAAAGAAACTTTCTTTCTCGCATCATCATCATCACCATCACCATCATCACATGTTGGAGAAGAAAAATATATAACAATGTGCCATCATGAGAGACAGGCAGATACTTTTTCATGTAAACCACTTTCAAATAGACAGATATAGAGATAGAAATAGTTCACAAATTCTTTGTAAATGACCATTGTTTTCCTCGCAAAAAGACAAAAAACAAAAAAATAAATAAAGAGACCATCCCTACAACCCTGATTCAACAAGTTCATCATAATATGGTTTCTCAATAATAGTTTTTCTGGGAAGAGTATATATCACAATATATATGTAAATAAACAAGGAACAGATGAAAGAGTGAGGGTCAGAGTGAGAGAGAGAGAGACAGAAGAGAGATAGAGAAAGAGAGAGAAAGGAGGATGTTGGTAGTACATAGAATTACATTTTTGTAAAAAAAATATATCCTTGTGGTAACTGTTGTCATTATGTTATGGGTATACAGAAGGAACAAAAAAGTATAGAATTTTTTTCTCAGGAGGCCGTTAAACGGGTGATGAGAGAGATCTGACGAGAGTTATTATTACAACAGGAGGAGGATGGCGATGACAATAACAACATCGACAAGAGAACAGAAGAGAAGAGAATAAGAAGTAAAAGTAGTTTAGAAGAAGAAGAACAAGAGAATAGAAGAGGACGTCCCAAGAAGAAGTGGCCAACTAAGTGCCTGCCTGCCTGCCTGCCTGTCTCCCATTAATTTCGTCAACATCATATAGGAATGCCAAATACTAATAGTCAAGTTGTATGCCAATATCTTTTTGCTGTCTCTGAATCATTAATCTTACAAGTACTATAAGTATACATATCATACATCATATAGATATATACACATATCATTAGAGAATGACGAAAAAACAAAAGAGAACAATTTTGTGGTTATTTTTGAATGAACCTTTATTAAACTGAACCCCCAAAGAAGAAGGAAGAAGAAGAAGAAAAGATGGTGAAATAGAGAGAGAAAGAAAGAAAGAGAGAGAGAAAGATAGGTAAATGTGATGTGAAGGAAGGTAGCATGAGCGAGTGAGTGTAAGAGAGATAAAGACAGAAAGAGAGAGACAGAGTATATTTTTAGATACGAGATTCATATAGAGAAATGAAAGAATGAGAAAAAAAGGGTGTTTGCGAGTGTGAGAGAGAGAAATGAGAGACAGAATTAAAGAGAGAAAGATAGAGAAAGAAAGAGAGAGAGTGAGAGTGCGAGGAAAAAAGGTAAGCGCAAGATCATTTTTTCAAGCCTAAAAAGCTTTGGAAATCGTTTCGTTTTTGGTATGTGTGTTTAAAAAGCGGAATTTGTTTGTTGATTCAAACGTATATGTGTGTAGCAATAAATACATTTAAGCTAATAAATTACAATTTGTTCGTTTTTTGCTTGCTTTACAATGGTCACTTACACAGAACTGAAAAAAGCAACTGCAGAGCATACTTTTGCATATTTTCTTTCCATTTTTCGAATTTCAATATTCATTTGCTTATATAGAGTATACTGAATCATCGCAAGGGCATTTAAATAACTTAATTATTATTATTATTTATATAGTACGTGTGTGTAGTAGCTCTTTCTAATCCTTACTTTTAACAGTGAGCAAAGCAGAGGTCTCGGATTGACCCGCAGAGTTTGTAGCACGACAAGAGAATACTCCTGAATCCTCTTCGTAGGTCGTTTTGATGAGTAACACGGCATGCGGGCCTTCATGAATCATCTGTTCCACACAAGTTCATATTTCTTTTATTACCCTCTTCTTTCACAAAATACTTTTTCCCCTAAATTTTTAATGCGGCAGGTATATAATATAGCAAAGGCTCCGAAGCAGTTGGTTGGTTGTTTTTTTTTCTTATTTTTTTTGTGGCGCTCCAGCATAAGATAAGCATGAATAATAACTATGTTAGTCTTGTTAATTGGAAAATAGATTGGAATTTCGGGTCACACTTACAGCAAAGTCCTCGGTTTGAGGAATTAAAGCACCTTCACGGAACCATTGAATCGTTGGATTGCCCGTAACTTGAGTACGGAACTGGGCGGGGGCACCCTCATCAACAGTCACGTCTGCAAGTGGTGTCATCGTTGGTGGAGCCTCTGCGCTCTCTTGGGCTATTGTAATGATGATAACATTGTGAGTATTAACAATATAGTTTTAGGCTAATTAATCACACTATTGGGAATGTTGAGAATATTGTGAGTTTTACTTACGTGTGATCTTGAGGGTGCAGGTGGACTTGGCAGTGCCCTTGGTATTAGTGGCAGTAACGGTGTAAGTACCTTCATCCTCAGGGAAGGTTTCCGTTATGCGTAAGATGACCGCATCTGCTTCAGTAGAGAGCTTGATATATTTGCTGATTTTAATTGGCTTATCATTCTTGGTCCATTTCACGGTTGGGGCTGAAGGGAGAGAATGCTGTTAGTTTTTGCTATGGTTACAGGAATTTGATCATATTTAATTAAGCGTCAAATTATGTTACCTGGTCGGCCTTGGATGCGTGCCCGAAGGACGACCTGCTCGCCTTCAGAAACGGAGACACTCTTGAGTTGCTCAACGATAACGGGAGCAGAATCAACGGTTTCGGGCTTCTTGGGCCCCTTATCTTTAGGAGCAGTAGACTCAACGATGGCTTCAGCTTCACAACGTGCCTCACCAACATTATTGATCGCCACACATTCATACCTGCCTGAGTCATCAGGCACGGTATTACTAATGATCACACTGTATGTTGTCTGATCTTGGGCAATCTTATGACGCAGATCTGGCACAATCTTCTTGCCATTCTGTTAAAATAAACAGAGTATAATCATGTCATCTTCATCGCTATCATTTTATAGTTTCCTTGGAGGATTTAACATTTTTTGTAAAAAAACAGAATACTTTTAAGCTTCAGTCGTAAAACTGTATCATAAATTTCGCGGAAAGAAAAACAAACAAACGGAACTGATTATTTTATTTACCTTGAGCCAATAGATGTCCAATGGTTTGGCACCAGTCACTTTAGCATCAAAGCGGAGCACTGTACCGGCCTTGACCTTCTTATCTTGAATGGTTGTCAAGAAACTAGGTGGGACAGGCCCACTCTTTGATTTGCTCGGCTTTTCTTCAACAACCAGATTGGCACTGCATTTAGCCTGACCTCCGCGGTTCTCAGCAATTACGGAAAATACTCCAGAGTCTTCCATAAACACCTGGAAAAGCATTTTAGTCGATATTGAGTATATTCTTGCGAGGCTTTGGCAAGCAATGAGATATTATTTACCTCTCGGATAACAAGGACGGATTTGGTGCTGAAAGTGTGGATTTGGAAGTCCTCAGAGTCTTGAATGGGGAAATTCTCACGGAACCATTTCACAGTTGGCAATGGCTCTCCATCAAATTCAACTTCGAATTTGGCCTGTTCTTTTTCATATGCACGGCATGGTTGAATCTTCTTGGTGAATATTGGTGGCTTGGCTGGTTTCTGTGGGAAATTTAATGAGTATCCCTTAAATAGCTGCAAAATGAGATCAAAAGTTCATTTCGATGACCGGTGTTCTTACCACTGGGCCCTGAACGACACGTTCCATGGTCTTAGCTTTATGTTCCATCTCAGATGTCTCCGTAGCAGTGATCTTCCGGGTGATTTCTAAGTCACCTTTTTGCTATAAAATTTCGCAAGTAGGTTAGGCTAATTGGCATGTCGACTTTGATGCTTGTGCGCGCGATTCTACTTACCTCCTTCTGAACTTGTTTGCTCGTAGATGTTTGAACCTCTTTACCATGAACGGCAGATTCGCTAGGTACAAGTGTTCGGCCCTGTTCTTCCGTCCTATTGATTACGTTACAATTAATTTCCCTAATCTTATCATTAAGTTTTGTATAATTCCATGGAGTTGTGCTCACTTGGTCTTGCGGAGCTTGACAACCTCGAGATTCTCATCCCTTTGGCCCTCAACTTCCTTCTCAACCTTTTCAAGGTTGGATTTGATAAAGACGCTGGAAATGTCTTTCTTGGAGACACGGCTGGCGTGTTCCTGAAGGGCCCGTTTGGCAACTTCATCCTCGGCGATTTGTTGCTCGTAATTAGTGGCAGCCTTCTTAGCAAGGGATTTCTTTTCTCCAGCGATATGTTGCTGGCGTGACATCTCGCGAATGCGCTGCTCTTTCATTAATTGACTCTCCTCAAGCTTTTAAAAAAATGGGGGTTTTGATGTTATAAAATTGCTTTCTACTTTCACGTAGCCTCTTTACCATTTTACGGACCCTGCTAAGTATGTCGTGTGATTGGTGTGTTTAAGTTAAAATTGTATGCGTGGGCAAGTACACCAGCGCAGATATTTTTGTGGAAATTAGATAAAGTAAACCTGCTGATGCTGAACGCGGCTGAGAGTTTGTAAAAAAAATTCAGTTAAGAAATACCTCCTTAATCTTTCCATAGTACTCATCGCTCTTCTTGGCTTTGACCTTTTCTGTCCATTCAGGAACCTCGGATTCCTTGACCTTTCCACCAAATGTCTCTGGAGCATGAACAATGCCTGTTTGACCGCTTGCCTGTCGTTCCTCGAAAACTTTATCGAGCTCCGTGGAACGATCCTCTTGGTATGTTTTCATGTCCAAATCGTACCAGGCTTTGGGGTTTGGAACAACACAAAATAACAACATATTGGACAAGGGACACAAGGAAAACGGTTAGTTCATAGACGAGGACAACAAAGACAGATATATAAAAAAGTTTAAGTTGCAAAGATGTTAACAGAGAAGAAAACCAAAGGATAAAATTCTTACGCCTCGGAGAATTCTTCAGGACACCACGGTAGTCCTCCATTTTATTTCTTACGATTAGTTCCGTCTTCGCATAAGCCTCGCCCAAGCTGTTCTTTGCGATGACTTCAACGCTGCCGTGATCATATTGACGGGTCTTAGGGATGTCCAAGTGGTACATACCGTCATAGGTGAGCTTGTACCGTGTGCCCTAAGGGAGAAAAGCACATTTCATGTGCGGGTAAGATTTCCATTCCACAGTTTTTCCATACTCTCCCGTGCGTACTTACATTCATGACAGTTCTTCCGTTGACCAACCAGAGTACTCTGGGTCTGGGGAAGCCAGTTACACGGCATACAAACTTGGCCCAATCGCCTTCGTAGACTTCAACGGGCTCAGGTTTGGAGACGAAAACGGGAGCTTCACGTTTCTTCTCCTCGTCAAATATTTGCTCAGGTGTTCTCTGCCATGCGGCTTCCATTTCACGAATCTTTTCAATACTCTGCATGCCTGCTGGCAGCTGAGAATCATAGATAATACTCGGCTTGCCAGTTGTCTTGATGACAGCACAAGTTTCATCAGTACCATAGAGATTGGTAGCTCGGCACACATATTCGCCACTGTCTTCTGGGTAGACCCAGTCGAAGTTCATGGCAACGTAGCCAAAGTCGTAAATTGGGGTAAGACGGTTTCCTAGGAAAAAAATATTTCTTCGTTGGAGTGGCATATGATATGTACGTGGATATTTGCATTTCGCAAACTTACGGTGAGGCAATGGCTTTCCATTAAGGAACCATTCCACCTTCATGTGAGGATCACCAACTGGTGCCAACTGGCACTCAAATTTGGTTGCTTGCATTTCTGAAAGGCTTGTTTGGTCTTGGATTTGAGTAACGAATCTTGGAGGCTGCTTCTTGTCAGCATCATAAATGTCATCTTCAGTGAGGAAGATCTCTGATGTGTACTTCTTAATGGCAGCTTCCATTTGGACAAGTGTTTCGGACTTCTTCATGCCCTTTGGCATCTGGTTGCCAAGAATAATGGATGGCAGTTCTAAAATACAAATGAGAATATTTTTTAACAATGCTCTAGCTTGAATTTGTTGATTTTCGCAACTTACTCTTGCAAGACAGCTGGGCTTTGGTGATATCTTCACCATGCTCGTTCTTAGCCCGGCAAGAATATTCTCCTGCATCTTCAGGGTAGCAGCCCTGAATGTCGAGACTGATGAAGCCGAAATCATAAACGGTCTTGAATCTGGATCCAGTCCGGAGGGGCTTACCATCCTTGAACCATTCGACGACCATTCTAGAGTCAGTCTTGGGCTCCACTCGGCATTCGAAGTGCGCAGCATCTCCTTCACCAACTGACATGGGTGTAATCTACAAAAAAAGCTCATCATTGTTTATCCTGTACTCTTTCTAATACACCAGAGCGAAAGAAAATGTCGTCATTACTTGAGTGATAAACTTGGGTGGCCCAGTTGGTGCGTCAGCTTTGTCTGTGTTTGGTCGGATAGGACCACGCTCAAGTTCACTGAGCTTCTGGGCATCAAGCCCGGAGGGCAGTTGTGAGTCATTGTTAACGTCTCTCTTGCCCTTGCAAGTAAGCTTAGCCCTAGTAGTGGCAAAGCCCCACTTGTTGACAGCCCGACAAATATATTCTCCTGAATCGCGGGCGAAAGTCCAGTCCAAATCAAGGCTGACGAAGCCAAAGTCGTCGTTGGTATGAACTCGAGATCCTGTGACCAATGGTTTACCATTCAAGTACCATTCGATTCTCATGCTGCTGTCACCAACGGGTTCAACCCGACAGTCGAAGTGTGCAGCTTGTCCTTCAATAACGTCTACGTCAGAAATTTCAGTAACAAATCGGGGCGGATTAGGTTTCTCATCTTCAACCACGATCTCATCCTTCTTCCACAAATTCTGTTCCAGTTTCAAAATGGACTCTGATCCGGTCTTAAATTGACTTGGTAATTGGGGTTCAGACACGATACCCTGTCTACCCTTCACTGTAAGTTTACAAGAGCTCGTGGCTTCACCATGACGATTTGTAGCCTGTAACGAGAACATGACATTTTTAATTTAAAGTGTTTACTGAATAATTCCTTTGGTAACCGTAATGTATCCAAACTTCCTTACCTTACAAGTGTACAATCCGGCATCTCGAGCTAACACTCCAGCAACCTCGAGGATAACAAAGCCAAAATCATTGATGGTCTTGATTCTAGATCCAGTGTTGATACTCTTGCCATTGTGGAACCAGTCCACACGCATGCTGCTGTCATTAATAGGAGACAGCTTGCACTCCAAGTGAGCCACGCCATTTTCAGGGAGAGTCATATCTTGTAATTGAGTCAACTCTGGTGCTTTTCCAGTATCTTCAGGCTCTTCTGCAGCAGTTACACCTTGACCGAGACCTTCAAGTTCGGCGATCTTGTCCATGGTGGCGTTTGCATTGCGAAGCTGACTGTCCCCAATGATTCCGCGCTTTCCACTGCATTTCATTGTGGCAACAGTGACGGCCTCACCATATTCATTACTTGCACGGCAAGAGTATTCACCACTATCTTCAGCGTACACTGAAGCGATCTCCAAGATGACGAAACCAAAGTCATGGAACGTCTTGAAGCGTGAACCGGTTCGGAGTGGTTTTCCATTCCAAAACCATTCGACCTGCACCGTAAAAGTTACTACATGAATTTCCGCTCACTGTTTACATATTTTTCGCATTGTGGCAGCTAATGGTTACCTTCAATTTAGGATCATCTGTTGGGGTTAATCTCGCTTCAAAGTGTGCATTTTCTCCTTCACGAAGTCCATCAACGTTACTAAG
>JAQFYD010002019.1:0-10601 GCA_034694225.1 Bourletiella hortensis
AAACAAACGGCGGATGATGCTAATTGCAAAAACTGAATTGCTGAATACCGATCTGTTTATATATAGAATTTTGGAAAACTGTGGATCTGAACGACTAATTTGCGGTTGGCTTTATTAGTGTCTCAATAGGTACCTCAAGGTCTTGTTGGTATGTTACTTGAATAACAAGTCTACTTAGCCTATTTCATAGGTCACGCGTATCCTTACCAAGTAAATACGTAATGATTGTCATATTAACAAATGTATTGTAAGCGTGATGACTACACTGACCAGTATACCACTACAGATATACACTTGATGCATAACAATTCAATATAATAAATAAGAAAAGGGGTAAAACAATGACATGCTTTTGAATTCCGGAGACTGCCGCAATACAGTTGGGGAAAAGCGCAGCATTTTAACAGCAGCAGGTAAAGCAACGAATCCGAGCCATTTAAAAGAATTCTCTCTCTCTCTCTCTCTCTCTCTCTCTTACACATGCCCTCACTACATGTTGACTTAAACACTCTAACACATACATTATATATGGTAAAAACAAGTACTTTCAAGTCCCCAAAGGCACGACATCACTGAAGTAAATCTACTCCCTCTAAAGGGTTGTTCACAAAAATCTAACTTCTGTAATCTCACCGCCAACTAGGAGCGCCTTGAAAAAAAGCAAACCATAATAGATAACGACAAAAAAAGAAGCACGTATATCTCTAAACGAAGGAAGCAGTGAAACTTGCGATTCATAAAAACTTCCTCTCGCAGTGGTGGGAAAGATCAAAGACAAAACAGTTTTACAGTAGCATCTTGCTTCTAAATCTGCATGCTCGCTTTCTTGCTTCATAAAGTGGCATAGATCCACACTTCCCACAGAAAAACTATTGAACAGCGTCATACTGGATCAGGGCGGAACGTAAAATACCGACCTGGACTGCGAAACGGCTTTATATCCACCCTTCTGGATTTTCTTGCTAAGTCGTGATACCCATAGCTTCTGTTCGTCTTCTGTTGGAGCCAAAAGGAGCAACTCCTTTGCGGTGTTTGGATCATAGTGGACTTTGCAAGGGGCGAGGACTTCTTCGGTATAATGCTCCTTGTGAATTTTAACGCGGCATCCTGTGTAAAGAAAGAATGGAAATACAAGGGAAATGAGAGACGTCGTCACAATGAGTTGTCGAAATTTAGACGCACACGCAGGAAATACATTGTGAAGCAATTTTGCCTTCCAATAGCCTTATTAATTCAAACATCTTACTTCTGCATTCAAGTGCCGAAGGTGGACGAAACATGTGCCACAATGGCTTGGGACAGACTTCACACGTTGTGGGCATGTGAAAAGATATAGCAACAAACTCATGACCCTTGTGAAGCAATGTGCCAGATTTCTCCTTATCCTGGGAGGGACTCTCGTCTGGTTTCTGAGCTTCCCCTTCTCCCGCGTATAATAACTAAAATAGCGAAATAAATGGCATGACACTGGAGCTCGCGAAAAGAATTATCAGGGTCCCATACGTGGTTATCATCTACATTACATTACTTTTTAAGGCACTTAGGAACTCCAGTCAATTACCTGAAATATTTTCGGGATTTCTTTGGCATCAGCACGAATCACATCTCCTTGAGTCACAGACCGCACATGGAACACTTTGCTGTAAAATTGGAAATACGTTGAAGATATCAATAATTTACGCGAAAAATCTCATCTTTTTTTAAATCAACAGAAAGCGACTATTTCCTCCTATGAATTAAAGCAGGATTGGTACAAGGTATGTTGTGAGATTCACGTAGAAGGAAAATATGCTGTCGTCTCAGAGATAATCAGATACTGAAGACAAAGCCATACGAAACTGATAATCTCCTACTGAACTAAATGCTGGGTATCTATTGCAAGAATGAAACAGCGACAGGTTCTAGGGATGAATATCGAAAGAAGCTAGGCTCTTCTGACGCAACTTATTCTGAAAACTGAGACTTACTTAAGGTCAAGAACACGGGTTGGGTTTTGTTTTTCTTGGTCGGAGTTGTAGAAAATTATTTTTCTCGAAGATACGACGACATATTGCTTTCGCCAGCCATGGCGCCGAATGTTTTGTTTGGACGGAAGCGAGACCCAACCTTCCATTCTCCAGTCATCGCCCATATGGCCATCACCTTCATTTGAGCTAACGGAAGCAGTTTCACATAATTTGCGCGACAGAGCCTCAATCTCAGATTCCTTAGAGTCCAGCTCCATTTGTAATTTAAGCTTTGTTTGATGCTCATCACTCAAGGAAGCCTGCAAATCTTGCAATTCTTTTTGCCACTTCAGCGTCATTTGATTAAATTTCTCCTTCTCTTGGGTTAATTCTTGTTGAAGCTTCCGGCATTCACGCTCCTTTTTCCTAAGGTCACCTGCTTGACTCTTCTTGGACGGATTCAAATCCTTTCTATTCATTATTTCGGCCAATTTATTCACCGCCTGCTCCGTAAGCGTTTTTTCCGTCAGAAGCTGCTTTTTGAGCTTCTCAACTTCATCACCATTGTTAGTCTTCTCCAAATCTAGAGAAATAATGTGAAATACATGCACATAGTAAAACTAAAAAGGTTCTGAAGAAGTTTGCTACTCAGTAAATTCGTATTAAAACAACCGACGGCCATACCTCCTTGCAATAATTTGACTTTCTCCTTCAGTTCCTCAATGTCTCGCTTCAGCTGTTCAACGTATTTCTTGTGGTCCGTTTCTTTATCCCTGAACTGAATTAAAAAAACCGGCTGCATTAATAGAGACCGCTCATGTGCACACCTGTACACATAGAACATAGTGTTGCAGATACCAACTTACGGAATTTAATACAATATCCTTGTTTGTTAGTTCAGTCTTGTGCCGTGCAAGAAGATCTTTGATTTCCAACTCTTTCATTGTCTTCTCCTTCTCCAATTCGGCTATCGTTTCATGGGCTATACTTTTCGCTAATCCTTCGGAATCTGCTCGGACGATAGCCATTTGCAACTGACGGGCCAACTCATTCCTTTCCTCTTCCAGTTCTTGATTCTGACGCCTCTTCTCCTCAAAGTCCTCCCGTAGATCAGTTAATTGGGCTTTGTACAATGTCTGAAATGCCATGATTAATGAATCAACTCCTGAACATTTAGTTACATCATGCACACGAAGCATATGAAATAAGCCTTCTTCTTACTGAAAAATGCATTTCTGTGTCAAGTTGTTCTTGAAGCTCTTTCATTTGTAAGTCATCAACGGCCTTTGCGGCCTTAATTTTTTGCAACTCTTCCTCTAATGACTTCTTTGCTTCTCTCATCTCTGAAATGTCTCTTTGTAGTTGTTTTTCTTTTGATTTTAATAAGGAAATCTCTGAGATGTGAAGATTTAATTCAGACTGGAGCTGAGATCTTCGCTGAGCTTCCTGCTCGAGTTGCGAGACCAGACTTTTGGTCTTTTCCGCTTCCTGTCTTAACTGCCCCTCCAGTTTCTGCAACTCGGACCTCCCTTGTCGATAGTCCAGACTGAGCAGCGACAACTGCCTTTGCGTTTCCTGACCCACATTTTCCGCATGAAGCCGAAGGGATTTTTCTTCGTTTAACTTTGCTTGAAGAACTATATATAAAAAAAGATGATCCAGCGTCAAAGTATTAGTTATACAAATAGAATGCATTTAACATGTTTGAGACACAGGACACAGTTACTTAGATTTGATCAAGCCAAGATTACATTGACGTCCGATAGTTTTAATCCAAAAATAATTCACCCGTGTAATATTCTAATTTTTCTTATCCGACCACCTGCCAATACGCTCAGGAACAGAACGACATGCATAAAAATGTATCGGCTCTTCAACAAACCCACATCCATCCAGCGGACTATGCTCACCAGTATATTTCAAACGGAATGCATTGAGTCAGACGACGTGGTGATTGCAAAATCAAGAACCGACACATGTTTGTGCACTAGAACCTCAGTCTGACATGCCGCCCCCGAGACTATGAAAAATGGGATCTACATTTTTCATGGACATGACTGGATAGATAAAAACATCTTAAAAACTGTAACAAAGACAAGAATTCAGGTGGCGACTGCTTCCTTTGAAAGTCTTGCTATAATAAAGAACCGATTCAAGCCACACATTATCATTCATAAGAAACCACAGCCGCGACGAGTTCGCGTAATAATGCCATCATCAAACGTAAAAGGACCTTGACAATGAAAAGATACAAAAACAAAAAGTAATCCCTTGCACTTCTCATAAGCGACGCAATGGAAATTACACCCTTCATAATATGCTGCGCTACACCATAGTGCCTTAACTTTATCTCTCAGACAGTTTATTATAATGCCCGTGAATCTTCTAGTTATTCTGCTAGCAAAATGCAAAGTATGAACTTGAAAATTATTTAAATGCACAGATTTCAATGTCACCTACGGCGTCATACGGTTAGACTGTTAAAATTTATTCCTGTTACCAAGCCGGATTACAAAAACTCAAATGCGTGCCACTAGCATCACCACTTCCACTACCTTATCCGCTGCCAGGATGAAAAATGCAAAGTAGGCGACACACAGATCCATGAGCGGAGCAGCGGACCACGGGAAAAAATTGTGAATTTATGAATATCTTTTGACCCAATTTCTCTAGGCGGGTGCACAATGTCAGCCTGACATTGTCAGCGTAGAGCGGAAACTCATGGAGGATACATTACGAAGATCAAGATCAAACAACCGCGCAAGTATCTTAATTGCATCCATTCCATTTTCCTTGTCATTATCCGACTTCCTCACATATGTTACTACGTTATAGCCGCACATACATACGAAGTTTAGTTTCCACACAAGAAGATAATCAGATAGTCATTTGTGGAATTCGCTTCGGGAAATGTTTAAAAATTTACGGCTCCTAACTTCTGCATTTCAGTCTGTGATGAACCGAACCAAGCTGCAAATATAACCCCATTGAAAGCATTGCAAGAAAGTCGTAAAACGAAGAGGGTGTGGTGCGCTTCCTAACCACGTCCCATGTTAACAACAAATTAAGAGCCAACTCAGGCCATGAATCAAAATTGATGGTCTTTCGTATAAAATATCACTACTTGCTTTGATAATCCTTCATGCCAAATTCCATGCATACCGATCTTGCACCCCATTGTCAACTGAAATTCCATCGAAACTCACTATCTTATCAAGAATCAAACAGTATTAAACCTGGTATTAATTTCACAAAATAAATGGGGAAAAATCCGAGCAGGAAATTCAGCCTGCATGCTTTTCATTGCATTCTTGGGACTCTCATTACTAGTCAAAACTATTTTTATACCCCTTTGTTAAATAACAAATAAGAATGACAGCAAAACACATGATTCAAACCTGACTTTACACAAACAGTTATGATGAAGAATAAGAAATGAATGACGTTCTTATTGGCTTCTATATGTCTGAAAAATCGCGTAACTTTGTTTTCCAGAAATGATGATAATGCAACACGAATTTTATCCGACTTTTCCTGGACCAAATACTTTCCTCTTAAATCCACTGCTACTACTGGGTCGGCAAAATGTGTCATGCAGGTGACATGTGGCCAACTGGACTTTGTACTTGTTGTTACGTCCAATAAACTGATCTTTTAGGATGCTGGAGCTGAACAGAAATCTTAAGTAAGAAGGAAACTAATAAATGCGTGACTGTAATGGGTTGTTGATTCTTTTACATGAAGACTTTGGCAGTCGAGGCATTCTACGTTATTTGCTAGCAAACATTCGCAGTCGCCTTGAATTTCAGCTACGTTTACCCTTTTATCATAAAACGTGGGAAGGATTCTCAGAACTTTTGCATCTTTATACTTCCTTACACAGAACTGATATACTAAGTTCCCGAGTTAGGTAAGACGGAGACAAAAAATAAACATACTTTTCACTTGGTCTTCATTATCCACCGCAGGACTTCGTCTTTCCATTTCCGAATGAATGGCTTTCACTTCTTGTTCATATTTGGCACTCAAAGCTTTAAGCTGTAATTCCAGGGAGGTAGATGACTTTTCTGTTTCAACTAGTTTATCCAACAAAGCCTTGTTGTCGTCCAACAGACGGTTTTCTCTGTCTCTGGTCTTTTCCAATTCTGACTGCAACATTTGAGACCGATTTTCCAGCTCAATTTGCATATCGGCGACCTGGTGGCGAGCATTTTCTTCCTTCTCTAAGGCAGCGTTGACTTTAGCGAGGTCCGATTCTAAAGAATCCTTCACACTTTGCAAATGATTGACTTTTTCGGTCAAGGCTTGCTCTTTGCTCGTCATTAGCACGGTCACTTCATTCAGTTGTTTTCGAAGTCTCGTACACTGCTCAGACTCCAGCTTCAGCTTCTCATTGACTTCCATCAACTATAAAACCAAAATGAAATTAATCCCAAAATAAAAACTCTCGAGAATCAGAAGCCTCTAAGTAAGTTGTCACTACACAATTTAGTCGTACAGTAATTCTCACAACACCACTCATAAGTACAGAAGGAATAGCTGTAGGAAAAAGGTGACATTTTTGTCACTAAGATGAGCAATTTTGGCTCATGTCATTCATTTTCAATAGTAGATGCTGTTTTTCCTTCACTATGTCTAGGAGTCATACAGAGGGCATACGCAGTAGATTCTCGATAGAATGGCGTTCTTGTCATAAAAATACAAAATACTCACTTGTTTTTCAAGAACAGAAATCCTCTCGTTCGTCTGCTGATTGTTACTCATTTCTCTAGAACGCTTATTATGCTCCTCTTCCAATTTTCGCTTCAAGTCATGAAGTGTATTTTCCATATTCTTTTTCGCTTCTAATTCTATCTCAGCCTTCCTCTGCGCCTCCTTTAATTCATGCCTCAGTAACGCCATAGATCGTTCCAAGTTGCGGGCTTCGTCTCTTAAAGATTCTTCTCGTTGTGTAGAGGCATCTAATTGCGTCTGCAGCAACCGCTTAGCTTCTTCTAGGTCTTCGATGCTACCTGTGCTACTTCCAGACCTGGCTTCACCGTTCTGCAATTTCATCAAAAAAGCCAATGCATGAATTAGGAAAAACATTCGATGATTTGAATGTTAAGCTGGTGAAATTACCAGGCTGATTTTTTTGGCATTCGGAGAACCATCAACGGAATTTAAGACATCTACTAGCTTATAACTCGAGCAAAGTTGGTAATCTCTTGAATAAGTAAATCCCACAAATGGAAGATGATTGCCGGCAAAAGTTTTGGGTGTTGGGAAATCCTCTTCTGGACTATCGTCTTTCTCTACGTCGTCAAAATTACTGGTGTCATCATCACCGGACAGCTCAGGCACCACGGGAGGGACACCTACGGCACAACACATAACATGAAGCTCCTTCCGATTTTGAACCATAATGAGGAAATTACACTCGTGCGCTTACATTGTCGTATATTATCGAAGTTCCACTGGTCATTCTTAAAAAAGGGATGCGCTTTAATTTCTTCTACTCCATTTCTTCCTAAACGGACGCTTCGCTCAGTTAAAAAACCACATATCAGGCCTTTTCCTTCCTTGCTTATACCGACATCATCGGGGAATTTTAAGGCATTTTTATGATCCATAATTTTTCCATAGGTTCCTACTAAACTATCCGCATAGAATGGCGTGTCACCAACTAGCATTTCGTACAAAAATACACCAACAGACCACCAGTCGCATTCACGTCCGTATTCACCCTCGCCCCCCTGAGATTTTAAAACTTCCGGCGATATATAATCCGGCGTTCCTACAGCAGTGTCCGAGTGCACGAGCCCATTCTGTAAACATATTCTTTGTCATTACATTGTTTCTGAGTACAGTAACAGGAGTAAAAGCTGCAAAGAAAGCAGTACCTGATCCATTCTCATGCAAGTACCAAAATCTGCTAGTTTCAAATGGCCTGTCTTATCAAGTAGCATATTGTCTGGTTTCACATCCCGGTGTACAAAACCCATAGAATGTATAGCATCCAAGGCTAGAACCACTTCGGCACAATAGAATTTGGCCCACTTCTCAGGAACATCATAATTTGACATCAGATTGACCAAGTCTCCACCTAAACTCACAATTTTAGTGCATGAATAAACAACAGCATGCGTAGCAAGTCTCAAACTGTTGGATGAACATTTTTAAATACCCGGCATATAATCCATGACCATGTATAAATATTTCGTATCCTGAAAGGCAAAATGAAGCTGGACAATCCATTCCGAGTTTGCATGAGCCATTATATCCCTCTCCTCCCAAAAGAAAGCAGAATCGGACCGCTTGATCATTTCAAACTTGCTTAGTAGCTTCATTGCGAAAACCTTCTGGGTCGTTTTATGCCGCACCTTTGACAAAAAACGAAACACATCATCACATTCCGCTACATAATTAAACTCTACAACCAATCCAGATGAAATAACACTCACCAGCTGTACTTCCCCATAAGCCCCTCGACCGATTACTTTGATAAGATTGAAGTCCTCAGGTCTCATTCGAAGCTTTCCCACTCCTTCTGTATTTTTGTCATCTGCAGGTAAATGAAAACAAAACAAACCTTGTCATAAAATTCCTTAAATGACTTCATAGACCCTGTCATTCATTTTGAAAATGACAACAACATTCTTCCACTGCATCGATTGAAAACCCCACACAGAAATCTCATCCTTTACATCAAACTTTTCCTCTCCAGACACATTCCGGAGCTCGCCAAAATTCGAACAACTACATCAACATTTTCGTAATGACTTCATCGACATCCGAAGATCGACGTCTGAATTAGCCTCCAACACAACCAGCCTTGTTCGATACTGATATAAATAACCCATAATAACTCACATCGATTCAAGAAGGCTTCGATGTTTTTCATCCGCTTCAAAGGAGGGTGGTCACAGTCTGATACTAAGGCTTGGACGGTATCCTAGAAAATCCCAAATGTAAATTAAAACACCAACCAAACCATCATCAAAGAATTTCATATCATAATCATTGACGGGTTTCATTATTACCAGAAGGCAATCCACATTGAGCACACTCCTAGGATGAGTAATAGTTTCCTCCAGTTGGACAACCCGAGTTTTCCGATCTTCATCTTCAATCAGTGAGGCCAACATTTTGGACGATGATGACATTTGAACTGACCCGAAGGTCGTCGCTCCCACCAAACAATCAACACTCACAAAAACATACAAACTTCACCAAGTACTAAGTACCTTGCTCAAAATAAAGTGTTCATTACTAATAACAATGATTCCCCACAGTCGTTACTACTACTAATCACATTGCGGTGGTGGTGTCAAAAAACTGAACCGAACTCTCCCACAAATAACTCTCCCAAATATTCTTCTTAAGAATTATAATTACTATAAATACTTCCACATTCACTGTCTAATGTGTGGAGTGTAAGTATAAATCAATGTTCAATCAATCCATCATCATTGACGAAGGAAAGTGTGGAGAGTTAGTTGAATTTTAAAAAATATAATAATAATCGTATGAAAGACATATATATTATTATTTGTTTATTATTTAACTAAAGTTACTATATATATTTATATACGAATATAATAATGTAAATACTTAAGGCAAAAAAGAATGACTGATTCGATTCCTTATTCTTTTGTATTTGTAATAGCAAGTAACATAATAAAAGACAGTAGTAGAGTCAGAGTCAGTCAGTCCTTAAAGGCCAGGACGACGACGACGACGGCCAGTCCCAAAAGTTTCAAAGCAAATCCCTGACTTATCCTCTTACTTGAAAAATGCACAACAGGTGCCGTGTGGACCGTCTTAATAAAAACACTACCTTCTCCTACATGGAACAATTTCAATCCCTTTCAATGGTTTATTCAAATTATTTACAGCTCCCTCGTTCCTCAGGCTAAACTTCTTTCAAAGTAAAAAAAATTCTTTACTCCTTGGTTATGGTTACTGATAGGTATTATCCTCTTGTATCTTCTGGTATAAGTTGTACAGAAAAGTTGGTAGTAGTAGTACTAGTAGTAGAAGTAGTAGCAAAGTACCCTGTTTTAATGCATCCATCTTTTCCTTTCTGCCTTTAGTACGTTGCTTCGTTGGTTGCTTATTATTATTGTATCATGATGATGATGATGATGAGTGTTATAACTCGCTTGGTTGCATTACTATACACTACGAACTACTACAAGTATGAAGAAGAGCTTAGTTTTGCTTACTCACTCAGATACTGACTCTAACAAAGCATAGCATAGTCTCTAGTCTTTAACAAGTAAGTTTCGAGAGGCTTTAGTAATAATGTATAGTAAATAGAGAGAGGCTTCATCATCATCAGGATCGGTATCATCAGCATCAACTTGATGTTATAGGAAAGGAGTTAATAAGAAGGGGGCTATGTAGTAAGTGATCATATATAGCTCGCTGTGTTGTGCCTCTCTCAGTCACACGTTATCATTACCATCATCATCATTATTGAGCTAATCCATCCAAAATAATCCCTTCAATATTGTCCATCACATTAGCAGATACATGCATAAGGCATAGCTACTTACGGCATGGGGAATTTACACAGCGATGATGAAGAACAGTATCTGTTGTGGGGCTGATTTGATTTGGAATTAAATACAATGATGATGTAAACTATCCCGAAAGACCCAGTCAGTAGCT
>JAQFYD010002020.1:0-10599 GCA_034694225.1 Bourletiella hortensis
TAAGTAGCAGCCACAGGAGCAATGATAGTTGTGGCCTCAGCTGCTGGGCAGTAGCCAAAAGTCCATGTCCATGTGTACAAGCTGAATTGTTCTTGTTGTTGTTGAAAAGGGCTTTTTATTACCATTGCCGGTCCTTGTGTCTCGCCTCACCACCACCACCATGAAGACCACGATAAATGGCTATGTGGAAGCATTAGGCGACCAGAATGAGCTGCTATGTAATAGCATTAGATTGTAATAGTGGTATGAGCTTGAAATGCAAGCCATTACTACTGCCGCAAACTAACTACTGCAGTCATCAAATCCTTCTTCTACTTCTTCTTCTTATCAAAAGTAATTTCATGGTTGAAAATGCGAATTACATCGGAATGAACCAGCTTTCATTTGTAATATACCTATAGCTATATGCGTGTCTGTCTGCCTTGAGAATCTCTACTGTGCTCGTCTTTTTTTCTGTTACCGGCATATAACAATAATAATTAATGGTAAGTTGGCACACAGTGTGTTTACAGACAGGCTTTAGCATGACATATTTACATTGGTGCAAAAAATTTAACCATCCATCCATGTATTCGTTGAGGGTGTAGCTAGCTATGCGTAGTTGTTTTAGTTAGGTGGGTAAAAGAATATGACTTTGGCTACTGTATATTTCCTTTTGTACTGCTAGCTATAGTCCTCCATATGAGTCGAAATGGAATTGTACACCAACTCCCGTTCCTTACAACAAACAATAATAATATTTCGGGTGAGGGTGCTGCTGCTGCTGCTAAAGTTGTGTTAAATAAAAAGACGTGTCCAATCTGCCGCTGTGCGTTGTCCATTTGCAGAAAATGAGCTCCTGCTAGATACATGTATTATTTATGCAAATTCATATAGAAGCTCCTTCGTCACGGTAGCTTGCCCTCACACAGCGGCCACTGCTCAACAGCAACATCAGCACCGGCAGCAGAATAATATAATAAACTATACTTTACCATGCAAGAGAAGGAAGTCAGTCCTCTACGGCAAGGTTCTAAATGATATTATTTTACTCTTCTATACCTACGACGGTAGGAAACGATACTTACAAACTCATGCGAATTAATGGTAAAGTTTCGTCAACAATAATATAATTTCTGTGCAATTTTTTACACTACAAAGCTCCTACTGCAAGGTCTGCCTCTTCAGTAGCAGTGGCTATAGCTACACAACTTTTGCGAGACGATTGATTAGGTAAGGGATATAGCTGTTGTAGCAGGACGGGATGTAATGGGAGACAAGTAAATAGTAAGTGTGTTTGGGGAAAATTTGTGTGGGACTACGACACTACAATAGCGTGAGTTCTGACCGTTACTACAAAAGTTTGTAATTACATAAGGCGCCTACTTCACTCAGTCAGTCAGATACCAACTGCTGCTACTATAGACTGCTGAGTCAACGCACTTTGATACTACGGCAAACAAAATTCCGTTGTCAAATCGACAGAAAATCTAAGCGATAATATAGGAAAACTTTTCTTTTGCAAACCCGACTGGCTTCCATATAAATGCTGCTGCCTGCTTCGTGGGCATAATTCAATACCGTACGAAATCCTTTTGATAATGAATTTTTCTCATAAGAACGAGCCAGATGGTTTTTATTACTGATACTTCAGTAGTACGTAGGTAGGTTAGATACAGAATAGTATTCAAGTAGTAATGATTTTTATTAATTCCAAAAAGATGGTCAGGCAATTGTAATGTAAATTTATTAATTTATTATGTGGTCATTCAATGCTTCTTTCCACACATAGCTATGTGCATGTTGGTCGGTCGGCCTCCTTGTCCTTATGCAGCCGTTTCATATTACATTTGGGCGGACTTGATGACAAGATGTTAGAATCAAAGGTAACGATGGACATCAAGTAGTAGTACACACAGGAGACAGAAGTAGTAGTGTAAAGGGACGGTTGAATTTCACTACAGAAGAATATATAGCCAGTCCTATATTTCGTGTCATCCAACCATTCTCTCTGTCTTCCTCCCTGGACAATAGTTTACGGTAGGAAACTTATTGCCGTCACTAAAACAGAAAACTCATGTACTGAATCCGTGTAGTAACAAATACAACTGCTTCTGCGGAAGGGACAAGCTTGTAGTTGGATTCAATTGACATCCCAATGGTGGCCATTCAGCTTCAGTTATTTATGAGTGATAGCAATCAAATGGAATATCATTGACCAGAACTAAATTACACTAGCATACGAGTCTTGATCCTTCGTAAATGGACATAGAAGACACAAGGCTTGGTCATTAAACTAGGAAACTATCTCCGATCCAAGGTGCGTTGTCTCACACAAATTTAACAGCATGTAACGCATACAAATGAACATGGAAATAATAAGATTTTAATATAGTTCTCTTCTTAGGCCCGGCTTGCTGGGCTAGCGGCGTTCGTTTAGGCTTCGGCTATGTGACCGAGCGTTGACATTATTGTTTTTTCAGCTGTGAGTTGAATAAGAAATATTAGCCGCAGACAGATTTCACCCTCCATGTTCCGCTTGGTTGTTAAAATGCATTTATAATTTTTACATGCCTTTTAACCTGTATTAAAATGAGCATGTTAGAACACTTGACATGCGTACATTGTATCAGATATGGCTAGTATGACGAGCTGTGGTTAATTACGGCTGGATAGTAATGGGTTCTTTACACATGGTACGCTGTCATTATCGGCTCCCCTGTAGACATCGTTCTGTTATAGCTGTACTGAAAAGCATCTTCGTTGCTGTTGACAAATCTTCCCCCGGCCATATATATACTGCATCCACGGGCAAGAAAATCACATTAATGCCGAAGAGATGGAGGAAAGTTGGGAAATAATGAAAGCGTCGCCTGTCTTATTGCCATAAATGCAACGACTCTGAGGGCTCGTTAATGGACAGACTGACTAAACGAGGAATTTTCCAGAGTCCTTTTAAACCTTGCATTCATAATGAAATAGAGAGGTAAAAATCAATAGGATATGGCCACATATGGTACCCTTTTTAAATTTGTAAATTCAAATAATTCACAGACGGAGCTGTATGTGCTCTTTTTTTTAGACATTGTACATGGAAAAGTGTACGAGTGTTAATCTCGTATATATGGGGGTAAATATTAATCGGACGAATGAGTGTCTGCTGTTGGCTTTACGCACAGATGGACTCAAGCATAGAAAAATACAGACGGGTGGAGGAGAATAGACAGATTGAGTATTTTTACCATATGTTTTATGTTAAATAGATTGCCTATTGAGGAAATATTGACTTGAGGAGCGGTACATGATGGGGAATATGAGTCTTTCAGTCAGTCAGTCGGTCTTACAAGCTTGCATATGTCGACAGATCCAAAAAAAGTAAGAAAAAACACATACAGACAATCATCATACGCACTTTTTTAAGCTTCGTCGTCGTCGTCGTCGTCAGACGGATGAAGAAGAAGATGATGAAGAGAAAACAGTAGTAGACATGGTTGTAATGCGGCACTTTTTCTCTTTCCTGCATCTCCGCCTCTCTCTGTAAATTTTCTTATCGAGTCATAAAGGAGCCTTCATTCCCTGTAGGGAGCGAGTTTTTGCTTACTCAAATAGCAGAACGAGCTCCAGTCATGTTACAGCAGCAATAATCGAGTCGAGTATATAATATATACCTTTGACTCTTTCTCTGTACACAGACTTTGTCCTCACTATTTCCTTCTTCATTTCTTTTCTCCCTATAGCTTAGCTATAGCAGTAGCTACATGTCCGCCTTCATCCTTCTGACTTTGCAGGAACAAAAGATTACCTATTTCTGTAAACAGTTGGAAGCGGGAGGTATTTGTAGCAATAAATTTTTGAGACAAACACTCTTCTCCTTCTTCTAGCTTTCACTTCCTTCCTTACTTACTTCCTTCCTCCCACACTCTTAAAGTAAAGTCTTTGAGGTGTTTGGAGGAACATTTTGAAAATCCTCGGCTCTTCTTTTGCACATAAAAAATCATCCTCCCTCCAGTCACATACGGTTTCTGGGTGGGCAATTCCAGGAGAAAGGAAAAGACACGTTCGGATGGCCCATGATTCCAAAGAATCTCTGGTTCTGAGCAGTAGGAAGAAAGAGGCTGGGGTAGCTAGTAGTAAGTAATATGCGCTCTTCCCAAGTTATCTCAAGTGCCTATAAATTCCTCATGTGGAGGATTGTATAAGAGAACGGTAGTTTGCTTGTTGGATACACCCAATTTTTTTCTCTCTTGTTGTGACGACTCGAAAAAGATCGCGGAAATAATATCACACTGTCCTGAATTCATTACATTTCCAATCATAATTGCAATAACTTGCGTGTTGGGACAGGGTAAAAATTGATGACGACGGCACTCCATTTCTCAGTTCGCAGTCTCACTCACTCACACTACTGCTAGCACCACAAGATTGTTGGGAGACTTGTTATATTACTACGGCCATGGTGAGTAGACATATTCTGCAAATGTTGCTGGTGCTGGTGCTACTCAATTATTCAGTTTCTTTTCGCTCAGCCGGAGCAACGGCAGCAGCAGCAGCAGGGTTGTGTCTGTAGAGAGGATGAGAAGAGTCATGTTCAATTTTGCATTGCTTTGCTAGATGTATTTATTTTTTATGACATTTCCTGTACACCTTCCATCATTGTGGCTGGCAGGAGGAGAGAAAGAAAATGAGAATTTATATACTAGTTGATACCTTATTTGCTCGGGATGATAATGGGATAGGAGCATTCATTATTGTTCCCGTCCTTTATCATTTATACGTACATACGCATCCATTTATAATATTAATAGGTTTTTTTAGTTTCAAAGGGAATGGATCCACAGAATGGCATAATTTGGGTTCATTTAGAGCCGCCACCGTATAGGAAAATCGTATAGCTGTAGTATTCTCTTTGGCCGTTTAAAAACATTGTATCCACCACTCCTGCGTACGATTAAAAAAGACACACGTTAGGTGTCCATTTTTGGATGTGAATATAATCATGAGAGAGTATACAAAAGTAGAGATGAGAAATGGGCATAGTATTTGGGTCTGTTTGGATGTGACCGGGCATTTAAAAGACTGTTTATTATGCTTTGGGAAGAGGGGCCTCTGGCCTCTGACTAACATGACGACTAAAGGAAGGAAGTAATGGTGATGAGGTTGGCGATGATGGTGCGGGTGAAGAATCTAGAGTGACGACTCATAATAATATCATAAGAATAATGATAAATAATAATGAAGGAAAAGGTGTCGTGGTTGTCCTATTCTATGAACCATGACATGCCACGCCATGTGTCATCGACAAAGTGTAAAGATAAGACTCTTTCGTGCCCTTTCAACAGAGTCAAGAGGAATGCTTTTGCAACTTAAATAGCGGAGATTCTTTATTATCTTTTTCTGTTCCTTCTTCTCCTTCTTCCACCTTGATGGTCTTTATGATAAACTCATCTGCTTGACGACTCTCACTTGTTCAAGAGGATATACATGTAGTATAGCATGGCTTGTAGTAGGAGCTATTACGGAAATGTCCACCTTTCTCACTCGTCCGCTTTATGGATAAATGCAAAAATTGAACATGATGTTATACAGTCATTGTTTTTACCCTAATGCGGAACACCGTAGCTGTAGAAGTATTTACCTTATGACAGTACGGTAGAGAGATGAAGGGGACACGTGTGTCTATCATTGGTAATGCGTATATATGTGTGTTTGTCTGCGGAGAAAGGAACGACAGCTCGGCAATGTAAGCGAGTACAAATACAACAAATGTTTTGCAAAGCAGAGGAAGAAGATGTGCGTATGGAAAAGAGTGAGTGACAGAGGGAGAGAGAGAGAGGCAGGGGAAAAAAAGATAGGAGGATTTTGACCTGGTTCGAGGGCGCCATATAAACATTCACATACACACACATACTCATACATTGTGATATTTTCTACTGATATTTACCTTTCATCAGTCTTTGTTTATTTATGTCCCTGCATGGCGTCAATCAAGATGATGATCATGCATGTCGTCGTTAGGAACATCATCTCACATGCCGATCTAAAAACATGTTCAGATGCCTTGCAGAGATACTTGCAGTGAAAATTTTCTATTAATTGGACCCCGCAATGTAGTAATGTGAACGGGAATTCCTCCATACAGACTTTAGATGCGTAGTTTCTAATGGAAAGGAAGGTTGAAAAAACCAGTAGCTGTTGTAGAAGCACTCACGGAGGTGTGTGAAATCAAGAGTCACTAGTATTGTTGTAAACATGTGTCAATATTTGCAATTTAATTATTTTATATTGCTTTGCGTAAGTGAAAAAACTTACAGGAGAGCCGGATGCATTAACACTTTTATTAACTGAGAATGAAATCAATTGACGGCCTGCAAATATATAATAGTAGTGCTCTCTTTTGTTATTATCAGATTGTATAAATGAAAGGAGGCTTCTTAAAAACTCATTGACCCGTCACGACATCCCACACATACAACAGTAACAAACAGATACAATGCTTTAGATTAATCCATTCAAGTATGAAGATCTTTCAATCGGAATTTTTATGCTTAGCTAGCTAGCAGCCGCCAACCATCCTCCTGGCACCATAAATTCATTGTAATATACTGTTGTCACTCCTGTCATAGTATACACAAACGTTGCTGTTGTATGAATTTCGTGATACCATAGCTAATACAGCCTGACCTGAGTATTTGCGCACGATATACAACAATCATTGCTCTCTGACCTTTGAGGTCCTCTGGCTATGTTATGTTATGGAAACTGTGAGCTGTGAAATTATGACAGGGGCGCATTCTCTATGATTTTCTCAAAGGTTTTTCCTCTTGTGTGTAGCAATAATTCCAAATATTTTTTATAAACGGCAGCTTTGTCATTAATAAAACTCATGAGGAGGATGGGTGGGTGAAGCATGTGGAAAGTCCTATGTGCGCAAAAAATGGTTGATTGCATGGGAAAATTGACCGTTTTTCCAATGGTATTTCCTCTCGTAGAGCATGACATTAGACTCCACCACAGCACGCTCACATACTACAGTCTCATTCTAATGAACGTAACATTGGCTCCTGGTTTGCACCAAGGACCTTGAATAAGTCATGTTCGTTAACATTACAGGACGTAAGCTTGGTCAAATCTGCATGCATGCATTATTATCCTATAGTTCTATACACTACTACTACTTCTATACCTTGTCATTATTACATCAGCTAGCTATAGTTTCCGCCATAAATAATTTCTGCTTCAGCTCTCATATTTTTCGTGGTTACTCACATACACACACTTATACACTGTAACAGATAGCATCCTAATGCCACATTTTTCTTCACTATTGTATTTACAGGGTGCTCCAAATAAGCTTCCCCTAAAATTTTCTGCATTAAAGAGCGTATTTAATTCAACGGGGTACCATAATAGTAGCTACTGGATACAAATTTAATAATAGATAGTTGGCAGTACACGGAAGGAAGTGTTCTGTTGCTGCTGCTGCTGCTACTATTGATGCTGCTACTGCACCATGAAGCTCAGTCAAAGAAAAATGAGAGGGTATCCTTCCTTCTCTGCATTGTTGTTAGTAAGAACGAAAGCGAGTTCTAGTAAAAGATGATGCCCCCATTACCGCAGTGGTTCAATAAAAGTCAGAAGCAGGAGCAGGAAGATGAGTTGGCTCCTTTTATTTCACAGAAGAAAAGCATGATTGAGGATCCAAAAAACATCTTTTTGTAGTCCCAAGATGAATGGATTCTTGACCTTTTTATGGTTTACTATGGCACCCTCTATTGATCTAGCTGTCGCAGTCAGGTCTTCTCCTTCTGTGTGGTCGCCTTAGCAAAGTAAATGCTAAAAGATGCTGAGATTCTAGAAGAAGAAGCTGGGGAAAAGAACATGGAAAATGAGGCCAAATGGCCCTATTTATCAGTCCTCCCTGCATATGATTACTGCATATTATTATCATCAACGTTATTATTATTACAGAGCAAACGAGGAGAATCTACTTCAAAGTTCTGCTGTAGTTAGCTACATACAAAAAAAAACACGTTTGGCGTTTCAAATTCCCTTCTTTTGTCCTGCCGTCGTCTGTCCATGTCATGCATTCGTATTTTACTTACTTATAGCAGCTTGAGCTGGATCATAGGATGGAAAGGAGGGTTTCATACCTGAATTATATATTTTCTTTATAATTCCAAATAATGGGAATGACTGAGCTAGCCGGGAGCTACTTGCAGATTTACTTGCAAAAAAGGAGAATGCTAAATCTGATTCTTTTTCACTTCTTTTTCTTCTCCTTTGCCTTCCCTTTTGTTCCGCATTATGCCTCGAACTTGAAATTCTTTTGGGGGACATGTATATATGCAGCATGCAAGTCCAAAGGTCTAAACCGGTATTGTTCACTTTATGCTTTTGCATTGCAAAGCGTATTACGACCAATGTGAAGGCGAAAGAGATTGCTACACAAAAGAGTGAATGTGAGTCCAAATAACTGCTGTATGCGTTCAACCTTGAGTTCTCACTTATAAAATTTATTATTATTGCCGGCTTCACCGTCAGAAGAGAAATATGATTGAGTTTGATCGGGAATAATCATATAGCCAGTAGGAGGTCTACCTAATATGATCCTTCTGTTGCTACTACTACCCCTACTCAATTCTCACAATCTTCTCCAGAGCTATGTAGCAGCAACGTCCGCCTCCTGATCACCGATCACATTCCTCCCTCGATTTTTTTTATTCTCACTCTCGGGAGCAATCTCCTGCGTAGGAATGTTATGCACCAAGTGACGAGTCAATTGGCAAGGCGGTAGAAATATCGTGATGATGATGACGAAGATTTTTATAAGAAACCATATGGATTTGCTTCGTGAGCAATGTGCAAACATTTTCCATGGAATGTGTGAATTTTGGCTTGCAATTCCACACAGAAAAACACACACGGCGGTTCAAAGTTATCAGAACGTATGGACATGTGAAATGTATACAGAGATACATGTAGTAGCTGTGTGCCTGTGTGTGAAGGAAATGGGCGGAAAAGACTGATGAAGTTTTAGGTAGACAATATCCCAGGCAGAGACAGGTCTCTCTCTCTCTTCTCGTTATATAATTGAATCGAACCATGGCAGTGTGAGAAGCTAGACAAAAAAAAAGTAGAGGTGAAGGGATTGAAAATGAGAGACATGGATGAGGCAGAGAAAGACGACGAGGACATTCTCTGAGGAAAAGATGAATCCCATCTGCAATAACGTAGAAGACGAAAGATTCTCTGTGCTATTTTAGTATCAAATCCGATGGTGTGTGTTTTGGAAAAAAAAATCCACTTTGATCCCATGTGACAACTTCCTATTTTCTATAATGTTGTTCCATCCAAAGATTCCATCTGACCTGTAGCAGCAACAGCAGCAGCAGCAGCAGCCAGTATAAAAGAGCAATAATATGCTTCGCGAGTAAGTGTGATCAACCCGGTAATCAACTGAAAATTCGCTGCTTGAGCCAGCTATCCCAATTTCATGATCATAAATCTCCCAAAGCCTTGTGTATTACATAAACAGTGAAAAAAAAGGAATCTCTGCAAAATTTTCTATGCCATTCATTTCAACGCCGATGGTTGATTTAGTAACAAATTTTCTGCAGTCTCAACACTTGTGCTATAGAAGTAAGTAGCAGTAGTGAGTGAGTATCAAGGGCCAAAATATTTTTTTGAGCACATTAATTTTGCATACACTACTGTAAAACTTGCGACATGAACAGTAGTGGTAGTGCGTATAAGTTTTACAAGGGAAAAAACGACTCGATTATGCAGTTAGACATGATAGCATCTGCCAAGTGACTATATCCGGTGTATTATCATCATCATTTTTCCTTCTCTGCCTCATAGCTATACAGCTCACATGCTACACTTTTGCGAATTCCGTTGTCATGGACGAATAAAGCCAAGCATGCATAAAGAAATGGTGTGGAGTTTTTCTTATTTTTCCTTCCTTCGTACAGCAATCTCTCCACCATACCACCAGCAGGAACAGCAGTGGCCCCAGTCATTCCTTACGCTTGCTTAAACTGCTTACCATTTTTGTGTATATAATACATGTGTAATATATTAAACTGATTGAGATAGTAGTAGGGGGTAATAATTTACATTATAAAGTTCCGTGTCTGTCACATCATCTTCTTTCCATTTTGAAAAGATTAATAATAAGGGGGGAGATGAGAGGAAGAAGACGAAGAAGAAGAAGATGAGGAGACCAAGAAGGAGTCAACAGAAAGAGTCCGTCCACACAGATATTTATATGTCATTCTCGCAGGGAGTCTAACAGATGGTTTCAAACGATAGTAAAGTATTCAGTTATTACTCATTATTGTATTCAAATAGTAAATTGGCATAAATTATGGCACAACTATGATACTGTTAGTTTCCCTCCACTTTGCAATACACAATCATACTTGTCTCCTACGCAAATTTTTCGTCTTGGGAGCGAGACAAAACATTTCATTGTGTACAGTGTACGACGATGACTTATGAACTTGTACCGCTACTAAAACATGGCCCATTATTAATGCATATTGTAAATATACCGACACTAACTTTATTCCCATTTAATTTACTAACGTGGGAGTGAGTGTGGATGTATGAACGCTA
>JAQFYD010002021.1:0-10599 GCA_034694225.1 Bourletiella hortensis
ATGTGAGGAAAGGGATTTTTTTCGTTCATCATCATGATGGGAGTCACTCATATGATGGAACAACCTGTCTTCTTCTTCTTGGAATGATGATGATGATGATGATGTTGAAGATATTACCTTATTGATGGCATTTAGATGTATTAAAAGTAGTAGTAGACCTTCAGAAATCTAGCAAGTTGTTTTCCAGCTTGTATTACACTAGTAGCACTATGTTGATGAAGGTAGGTGTATATTTGTTATTGGATTCGTTTCGTCCTATCGGATCATATGGGGTTGTATAATATATGTATAGGTGTTGTGTTCAGCGAATTTTTTCCAGGGATTATTGTTTATGTAATGTATTGGTTTGGAGGGAAATAATTATTTTTTTGGGGTTATTATTATTAGAGAAATTGTGGGAGGGTTTTGGAAGGAGAGAAGAATTGTTAGTTGCATGGGAAAGTATATATTTATAGGTGTGGATATTGGAGTGTCATGTCATGAGTGAATATATGTATATTTATGCATTATGTTGTAGGAAGGAAGGTAGGGAATTTTGAACCATATTTGAATTTATCTGTCGACGTTTAACCAAGTCGGAAATATGGTAGTTTTGTTGGTGGTGATGTTAGCTGTATTTGTTATGTTTGTATAATATTTTTCCGTATGCATGTAAGGGGTCTAGTCCTATGGTCTTCCTGTAAGATCCGATCACTTTCCGATTGTGGACGGGAAAAGAACATAAAGTCGGGAGAGGTGTTTCCATGGGATACAACATGATCTCTTCTTGACTTTATATTAAAAGCGACCCTGAACAAGGGAAAATCTGTTGGAGAAATAGGACTACTTACTGGTCATCATCATCGTCTATATATGATCGGTCATCGAAATTAGTTTAAAGTCAGTTGATGACTTATTGGGTAAATCCGTTGATACTTTGGTTAAGCTTTAATTCACAATACTACGCCGAAGTGATCGAGGTTGAGTTGGAAATATGGGGAAAGGTGGTGACATATTATAGATAGTGAAATGAACGAGGATAGAAGCTAGCTAGCTGTCTTGCCATATTTAGTTAGTTGTACCGTAAAGTAAATGTCCGTTGTGGCTATATTTGTATCCCATATTTGTTAAATATAGTGAAAAGTTCGTATATCGACGAAGTTAGACTCAATCGGCAGCACCGGTGGTAGTAGTCATTTGTGAAACAGGTGATCAGCATTCAGAGTTCCATGTAATGATATCAGTAGCCAGCCAATGGTCATTGCCATTTGCGTCTTTCGGACTTGTGTCAGTTATGCTAGAATGTTACTATTATCTTATCTCCATCTTTCATAACTCATTCCAAGTGGCACTTGTGTGTCCATGATTTTTCCTGTCATCCTTTTGCTTCGCTTCTTGCCTACTCGAGCACGGCCTCTTGGCATATTTATTCTGTAATAATAATAATAGTTTCGATCTGATATTATAACTCATGATGATTGGTAAAGTTCTAATAATGAGCCGAGTAGGTGAATACTATTATAGGCATAATATAATGAGTTATAGTTTCAGCTGGACTAGAAAAGTTTAGGATTAGTTCGGTGAGCGTTTCTGCATTGATGCTGCTACTGCTGTTATTGCCACTCCCCACGTCCCTTCTCGCTAATGATTATGCAAAGAAATTGGGAAATCAGTGTAATAACAGACGCGACAACATATTAGTTTGATGGTCACACATGTGGCTATACAAGTCATGTGGATCTGTCTGAGAGAATGAATGAATACGCCCTGTTGGATAGAACAGAACATTCTGAATAATTCCAGAAGAGCTGAAGCTTCTTTATGTTCTCAAACTATGGAGCATTTTGGGTTTGGAATTCTTAGAATTTGTGGCCATGTCCTGCGTAACGGAATGTGCTATCGGGGAAGGAACGGCTCTGGAGGGAGAATAGTGTCATAAGAAGCTCCAGGGAGCTGAAATGCATCTGAATTTTTTTACTGTGAAGGCTGTTCAGCTCTGCTCACAACAGATTATCAGAAATTTAAAAGTTTATTGTTGAGAAAGCAATTTTTATGAATGCCTCCATCACATGGCACATGACTATACGTGGTCTCGCTCGATCTCCTATCAGATTCTATGAAAACAAGTTAGGTGGGATTTTGACTGTCACAAATATTAAGTCAAACTGAACCGACCACCTATAAATTTGATCACCTTGCCTGACAGTCAAGGAAATATTGCATTAGTTAGTTACATGCAAGGAAATCTTCATGAAAATACTATCTATCTGTAGGCTCATCCTTCGTGTTAGCAGAATAAACAAGGAAGTAACTTGTGAGAATGCATAGTCTACCAATGAATCATGTATTGCTTACGTTTTCTTTGTGTGCAAATCCTTCATTGGTCGTAGCCTTGTCATTATGGTTATTATTTCATGGAGCGTCACCGTCATTAAGTTTGCCGATGTGTTCCAAATGCTGAAAGACAGCCAATGGGAAGTTACATTTTAAGAGTTGAACTGGCACCTCAGGCAGGGATGACAAAGTGTAAAGCCCAATATTCCAGTCTCAACATTTTTACTCATACTCATGTGCGATTCTATCAGGACATCTAGGGTTGTTAGGTCGTCGATGTTGTATTTCGAAGACCTATTGATACGGACGATGCGTTAGAATTGTAGCCATTATCCTAAATATTTCAAGGGTATGGAGCAGCAGTAGAGCAGACAAGAAGAGTAATCATGATTGGTCGGCGTAGAATTATTATCGAAGTGATGACGATAACAACAACAGCCAGGAAGATATGAGCATTTGGAGATTTTAATAACATTTTTTTGTCAACTACTAGTTTTATAATAATACTTTCACGTGATTATGACCATCATACTCAACATTGCTGCTGCCGCCGTGGTCTAAAGCTTAGTTAATATGCTCCTGCGTAGATGAGGGAGGAAAACTATGTAATTTTGGAGAAATTATAGCCGCACATGGCCTCCTGAACCGACTCATAATAACAATAGCGAGGATCATTAAAAAGTCGAGCTGCTGATATGGCGGAAGGGAATTTGGGAAGGGTGTTTTAAAAATAATAGTTTTCGCTCTTGGTTAAGCAGTTCAGCTATAGTAGTAGTAGTAGAAGCAGATTTTTGTAGTAATCTAGGAATAGAGTCTCATCTGAAAAGGTTAATAGATGAAGGGGGTTTACGAAATGAAATGTTCGCATGATTTATGCAGTGGATTGAAACTATATGGATATTCTAGTATATATAGTCTATTGTCTGGCATTGAATGCCCTTATATGTTTGTACAGTGCTTACGCACAATGCATCGGGGTATGTGGATGAGCTTAACACATTTAAAATTTATACATTATTATTTTCTAAAGATCTCAGTCACAAGCTAGGGCTACATGTAGAGAACAATTATGTGAAAGTGGAATAGTTATGGAGGACACAGGACATATAACAGTAGGGAATGGCTAAAAAAATAAGATTTATCAGTATCAAATGAGCTTATTCGGTCAGTCACGTATGCAGAAGTTGCTTAGTGTGCAATGATTATTATTGCTGGACTGTGTTCAACACGCGAGTAGCTATGTTTCTATTGTTATTATTCTATGATTCTTTTCTGTATTAGCAGAGCTAAGCCACTTCACAGTGTCCTCTTTCATTATGACGTCATACATTCGTGGTCATGATGAGCATTTAAAAAAGGAGAGGACAAAAGGAAATACGGGATTAAGCTGGAAGTTAAGTTAATATGGATGGCAGGTGATTGGAGGTGTTAAGCAAGTTTTAGTAGTTCTGCCTTGAACTCCTCTCCAGGCTCTTTGAGATACGCATGATGTTCTATCTAAAACAGCCGTGAAGGCGAACTGCAGCAGCATAATAGTGCCAAGATTGGCAATAATTAGCGAATTATTATCGGTGTTTATTCAGGCTGTTGAATATTTTAGCTATTAATGTTACTATTCAAGTTTCTGGTGTGAAAGTGGAATTTAAATTTATAATCATCCAAAACGGAGAGAGGGTTATAAGGGAAATTTTATATTAGCTTGGCTTTCGTTCGTCTGCTGGAGCAAGCAAACGTCATTTTTGGCATTAGAATATATAAACCTGCTTCTGCTACTATAATACTATTGCCGTTGTTGCCGCCTTTTAAAACTTTCATGTCCCCATTTTTATGGCATGCTATGTGTAAGAGCGTCGAGTGCAGTAGGGTTTTGCGACTGCTGCGACTGCTTCTACGGAGGTTCCGACTTGTTTCCTCCCTGCAGTCCAGAATTCGGGATTAATCGATAAACCCCGTGGACTCAAATAGAGTTTCTTCGGAATAGCAGCTTATAGTTAGTTCTGTGCGTGAGTGTGAGGATATGTGTAGCTTTAGCTATACACGGCTTAAGTCAGATGCGTCCCATGTGCTTTTCTATGCTCGAGTAGGATGAGGGACATTATTATAGGCAGGAGTAAGGCATAGCCGCGTTCCATGGACAAGCTATTGTTACTTGACCTAACAAATAGGCTTGTGGCTGAAGAAATCATGACTCTCGCGTATAATTAGGATGGGATTTAGAAGAAGCCATTAATGAATTTAATTACTTGAGGTGCTAAATTTTCTTGAAGGTTGAGCAGGAAGACAGAAAAGATGACGTGGTGTTATTAAAGCATAAAAATGAAGAAGGAAGACTTTGGCTGTTGTAATAAATGGCAGTGGGGCATGAATAGTTATATTTCACATCCCCATCTCATCGGCATGACAATAACACCGGTGTGTTGTAGGATGTAGGCAGGATCTGTTGTTGTGTACAGAATACATGGAAAGTGAAGAATAATCGCGGGGATGGTGATGGTGATGATATGGAAATAAAAAAATGCTTCTGGTTCTGTTCCTACCCTCTGTGAATGGAAACCAGGTATGTCGTATGGGAAGGGAATTCCTGCATTAGTACAGCAGCAGTTGTTGTGAAATTCCGAGCAGAAGGCGTAGGTTATGCATTATCCTTGATGCAGTATGAAATCAAGCATAGAACGAAGCATTCATTTACAAGTCGTGTATTATTGAGTTAATTGTAATGCGTCAAGCTTTGTGATAATTAGCGTCTGCGTTTAAGTGTCTATCTTGCTCTGTCTCCTATTCTGTCATCTACATCCACAAGCTTCACGACTTGAGTTCATGAGTGTGGTCAAAAATTAATCTTAGTTCAGTGTGGCAGCAGTTAGTTGAAGATGAGCTAGCTAAGGGGATGAGGAGGAGGAGGAAGAGGAAGAGGGAAGGAGGATCAAGAGCTAAAGATTCTCTCAACTAGATGATGAGGATCTGAACAGAAATTTAAACTTTTGGTAATAAATGAGTGTTCGATTGCTCATACTCAGGCATGTCTGTGTTACACGTAAGGGCAGGGGCGTCTTCTAATAATATGGCTCATTGCGGTGACATTATCATTGCCTTTAATTGTAATTACGTTTAGAGTTATTGAATGAGCTGTGTCGTAGAGGTCATGTGGAAATTTACATGGTTCAGTTTTTTCCAATGTGCCTTCGGACTAAGGGCATTGATGATGATGAGACTGGATGCGGCGTTGAAAGAACAGCGGCTTTTTATTTCATTTGCAAATGTAATTTAAGCGCATTTGAGAGAATAGGTTGTAGATGATGAGCTGCGGGTGAGAAGGGTAGCAGGAATTGTGGGAAGGAAAAAAGTTATCTGAAAAACATGATGGCCACGGAGTTGGTTACGTGTTGAAGGAATTAACTGCCTCCCAGTTAGGTTTCCTCGTTGTTGCTTTCCTTTACAGTGGTGTGTTAATCTGCTGAAGGTTCATGCCACTGGAACTATAGTGATCATTTTCTGAGTGTGCCTGAAGCAGTTTATTGGCGTGGAAGGTGGCCTCTTTATACTGAAAGTTATGTTGCTGAGACGCAGATCATGTGCCAAGGGAAGTCTTCCAGGAAGAAGAGTTAATGGAAGGATTCTATACATGTTGTTGGCTCGCATCTTAAATGTCGTTCACACAGTTTCATAATCAAGAAGACATACAGAGTAGAGATAGTAGCAGACAGGTGGCTGCAGTTAGTAACTTGTTTGCGTAATGTCACCATAGTGCGTCACTTGGGATGTCGCTTGCTGGTATCCTTTTTTTGTGTTTCCTTATGGAGTACTACATTCATGGATATGCAGTGCAAATAACAGGCTAATATCTAATGAGTCTACTTGGAGACATTGTACAATTGTTTGTTCAAGCTTCTCTTCTATCGTCGTCCTTCCTTTGGGGATCTGCTGGAGGGAACAAAGTTTTAAATGCTTCTAGAGAAGCCAGCTAATACTAGTAGTGGTGGATGTGGAAACAAATGAGATGGAGTAAAATGAATTGTAGCTTGCAGTATGATGATGATGTAATGTAAGAGTAAGATGCTTGAATACTCATGGTGCTTATCCGAACGGAAAACTTATCAAATTATGACGAAAGCGTGCGAAGTTCAGAGACTAATTGTAAATCTAACTAGCTTAGGATATGTGTGATGATATATATGGCAGTATAGCTTAATGTAATTTTTTTGCTGCTGAAGGCCTAGATGAAAATTAAATTTCAATGCCATGTGCTTGTGGCTAGAGTCATAAGCGAAGGTATGCGTACCAAAAGTCGCTTGTTTGTTGGAGAAGACGAGTATTATTAGTATTTATTTAAGTTGGAATACAAATTCAAAACTCATGATATGATGTGATATGTATGGGACAGCACGTGAGTTTATTTCCCGAGGAGTATGATATTTTTCGTGTTGATGAAAGGAACTGTTACCGAGTCAATTTTATAAGACTCGGTTGTGCTGGAAGAAAGGAAGGAATGGTTGGAGTGAGTCTAACTTGAATGATTGCGGATTTCGTATAATATGGAGAATCCTCGGGAAGCCCGTCTTTGTACTAATCACTGCAAATCTTGTTTTACAGCGCTGGGAGCCGCGTACGGAACCGCCAAGTCAGGAACTGGTATCGCAGCCATGTCAGTCATGCGACCTGAATTAATCATGAAAAGTATCATTCCTGTTGTTATGGCGGGTATCATTGCCATTTATGGTCTCGTCGTATCGGTCCTCATAGCTGGTGCTTTGGCAGAACCAGCCAAATATTCTCCTTTTAAGTAAGTTCCACAACCGGATTTTCTTCGTTCATGTTTTGCAGGACTGTTTTGGTAGAGATGATGGAAGCGCTGCGCAATGAAATACGATAATGAGCGGAGATGAGTAAATAACGGGATAATTTTGCTTGGATTTCAGGGGGTTCTTACATTTGGGTGCGGGATTGTCAGTGGGACTTAGTGGATTAGCAGCCGGCTTTGCAATTGGAATTGTAGGAGATGCGGGAGTAAGAGGAACGGCTCAGCAGCCTCGCCTTTTCGTGGGCATGATCCTGATTCTCATCTTCGCCGAAGTCTTGGGTCTCTATGGTCTTATCGTAGCTATATACCTGTACACAAAGAATTAAAATCAAGGTGGCTGGAAAAATACCTCAGAGAAGCCCTTTACCATCAAGAAAAATATTTATCCAAAAAGATTGTTTAAAAAAAGAAAAGAAGAAAGATGCAGAAGATGAGGGATATAAAATCCAGTCGTTGTTGATGTAATCGTCATATGTGTATATATACATATATATATAAAGGTATATATCTGGGAGTTCTCGTTCATTTTGTTTTTCTGTGTCTTGAGGTGAAAAAACTTAAAAACCAAGTTAACGTATAATAATAAATAATGATAACTATTTGATTAGTTGAAGATGAAGTCGATCATGTGGAAGAGGATGATGATATGATTCCAAATAATTGCGCAAAACGTAGTAGAAAGAGATATATTTAATTCGTTCACCTGTATTACAGACACTGCATTGCATGGATGGGTACAGAATGTGAATCCTTGTTGTTATTATGATTCTTTATTATAATGATGATGGCGAATATGATTATATTGAAGGAGAAAAAATGATGATGAGGAGGTCGGCTCATAGAGTATAATGATATGTTCATTATGCATATGTGGTGATCCATTATTGTCAGTCATTAAGTATACAAATATACCACGTATATTATAAAAAGCTACAACAATTTGAATGTAATCATATTCCAGCAGAGTAGAAGTGTGTGTATTAAAACAGTTACTAAAAATTCGACAATCTACTTTTACGTGAAATTTTCTCTCACACCTTTTTCTCTGACCACTTCATAACAATAATCGTGCTACCCTGCTAAAAATTATTTTTTTCTGTTTTGGATGGAATTATTATTATTGTCTTCGAGTTTACTTTCGCATGGTTAAGTAGTTTTACGTATAGAATGGTGGTAGGACTGTGTAGTAATTTAGACAGATAGAGAGAGAGAGAGAGCGAGCGAGAGAGTGAAAAAGATCCCCCTTCTCCTCCTCTTCGTCTTATTCTGTTTTTAGTCTGATTTTGTTGTCGATCAGTTCACAGAATGGTGACTATCAGTCGCTGAATATGGTGATGATGGTAATAAGTATAGCCCGTTTTCAAAAATGTACACTACTGATTGTGCATTCGTACATATCGTTCGAGGGTGAACTTATTTTAAAGTTACTTACGTTTTATACTGCGTGTACACAACATCTTGGTAGTAGTGATCTTTATGAATCATTTTCGCCATGTGTTTTTCATAGTCAATATCGTGTAGCTATTTTTATTTGTGTATCTGTAATAAGTTCAGACAAAATACATTCCGTTTGCTCACGGTTGACTGTATAGTTTCCATAAAATAAAAACAGCGTATATAATCTGTCCGTAGTGAGAAATACTTGAGTCGTCTGTAGTTAAATGTTTCATTCATTAACTTGAAAATTATTAGGCTGTCTCAGGCTCTCTCAATTCTCAAGTAGTCAACGGGTTATCATCTAGTTGATAGATGGGGCATTTTATTGCCTTCCTCAGTATCTTAATTAGTTCATTCATGGTATACTGTTTTCAGCAGCATATCTTTGGGTCTTGGGTGACAGGTTTAAATAACCTACTGTACGTATCGGCTAAGTATTCCCCAAAGCCTTTAAAATGGAAGGGCGAAGCCTAATGAGCGAGCATTTGTATTCCAGGTCATACCTCAAAGTTTAAGTGGGAATACTTTGCCGGTGTTTAGCATTACTAATCAATGCGGCATAAGTTTTCCAACAGGATAGGATATCATAAGCTTCAGTCCTCATGGACGACGCTAAAGGGTCCGCAAATGAAATAAGGCCGTCATTGTCAAATTATCATCGTTGGTGCATTTCTTTCATAATACCGCCATCGAGAATAAAAACTCTGAAGCTAATTTACCCTTCTATCATGCACACTTGGAAAGTCCTTTACGTAAATGCACCCTGCGAGCAAAGACTGAAAACTGTTGAATGCACGTCAAACCGCAATATGGTGTTCACAAGGAACAGGGGAAGTGTTCCTCACAGCTGAGCTCAACCGCAATTAAATATAATAATACTCAATCGCAAGAGGTGAAGTAATTAAATAGCTCTACACCGATTAACAAAATTTCTGACGCTTTAGTTTCCCTGCGTTTGGCTACTTCAGCGCTGCTATCTTCCTCTGACCAGTCTCCCATCCTTGACTCTGATTTATTATCAGTGACAGCATTGAGTTTCATGCCAATACTACAGGAATCGGCTACAGCAAGAGTCAAATTTTAGCTTAGCTATGGAACCACCTGTTTCTCCCTCATCTATAATTTCACCCTCAATGAGTATTGATATTGCTGGTTCAATTTTAAGGCACACGGGAGACTCTCGTGCCATCGTTTTTACAGTTCCTTTTCACAATGCGACCTTCCGATTTCTTCTTTTCAGGCCCGTGAAGCAGATTAAACTGTAGAGACCGCCGCCCTTGGGTTAGTGAAAGTACGTGAGGGAAAGATCCTGAATGTTACGAGTTCAACTTGCAAGCACCGTCGGTTCAAAAAATGCCCTGATTACACCAACCCCGATCAGTAGCCACCTCACACTAGAAGATTCAACGTCGGCGATGAACAACGGCAGCAGTTGCGTTATAATTGTTATACACTAGACAGTTGGTAGACCGTCAAGAGCTCAAGCATTTATAATAAATCGGTTGCGCAGAAAAATACATGTCCTGTAATTTAGCACACCAGTATTTTCAGAAAATACACCGACTGCTATGCTTCAGACGACAATTTGACAAAATAATGCAATGGTTGCGATTCCAATTCCAAGAAAATCGACTTTTTTAAGGGAACTCTCCTAATTTATGACCCATATTGGCTAGCCCATTACTAGAGATGATGTTGGAATCGGTCATCTTCACCGAGCTGGTGTAGTTACTCTGATTTGTTGGGGTTTCATTACATGCATAACGATACTGTTTTGTTCTTCATTTTTGTCCATAAGATTTAAGACTACAATGTTTCTAGCTTTTTGACTCCTAAAGTCTCGCTAAGGCTCATTTGAATATTGAAGCTCAGTGAAGTTAATTTTATAGCAAAAGCTTCAGCCAAAAGACGGCTATACGATCCCACTCGCTCGACTTTCTAAAAGCATTTCTTAATTATGCACACAATTGAAGACAGTGGCGTCGGATAATGGGGGGATCACGGGTACATGTACCCGGCACAGAAATCCGTGGGGGGTACAGCAGTGTCGT
>JAQFYD010002022.1:0-10598 GCA_034694225.1 Bourletiella hortensis
GAAATAATAATAATAATTGTTCAATACCAAGGGAAATCATCATGTGAGAACTAAGGGCGTTACTGCTCCTTCAGTTTTGAATCTCCTAAATCCTCATCAATGCCTCATCTATCTGCGGAGCATATCGTTTATTGATCTTTTCCTCAAGGTAAATAATAATTATTCTACTGCAGAACCCTCTTCTTCATTGTCGTCTTTGGATAGCTCGTGCCTGTCTGCTGGCCAATTCAATGCAAAATAACATTCCAACATCGGGTACCTTACCTCAAATGGACATAGGACAAGGTATGAAGTGAAGAGTGTACAGTTCATATCCTCATATACGCCACGCATGACATAATTATGAATGATCCGCTTTGTACTGCGCCCTTAATCTACCTCACGATGATCATGATGATGAGCTAATATCATTTGAGACTACATTAGGTAGCAGTAATTTGATGGTTCATGGTGGAAAAAATGGCATGAAACTGACCCAAAAAACTGCCCTGACTGAATGGTGCGAGACATATTAATTGCTTTCACGCATACTACAAGCAAGGCTACACCAAAGAAAAATGATCTGCTCATTAGCAATATGCCGACAGAGGAATAATTCAATTACATAGGGGATGCCGTGACACAGAGCCATACTTTTATGGGAATGACCCATGGCTACAGGTTTTCCAGCTAGCCTTTTGCTGCAGCAACAACAACACATTCCAATACTATGGCAACAATAACGACGAAGGAAGAAGATGAGCAAAAACAGGAGCAGAAGAAGAAGCTGATGGAGGAGCAGTAGTGTAGTTACAGTGTATAATAAAAGGGGCAAATGCTTGGAGCAAGGTTCTAACCAACTTGTTGTAGTTGCAATCTCCTACGCAAAAATCAAAGCTCAAGTAGGTTGATTGGTTGGTTTTTACTTGATTTTTCAAAACGTTATGCTCCGAGCAGATTTTTTGGTTAAAAGACTCTTCTTCTTCGTCCTGCCTGATGAAGAAACTGTCCTACTCAACAATCGAATTAAATTACACTACACTACAATTCATTGGCAACAACGTGATGTAATTTTCGTGACGATACCAACACTCATCCCACACCCTTTAAGCATGCCCCTTAGTGTGCTAAGTAGTTGTAGAGTAGTAGTCTCATCACACTCTCCATCATCATCTTCATCCTCATCTTCCGTATAATACACTCTCGACAATGAACTTGACTCTGCCCAGAGAAACCTTGAGTCATATTGGCTTACTCAGCCCCAAACAATGAAATGACTCTATGCCCAACAGATGATTACTTTGCTCTCAGTCAACAGCACCGCTTCATCACCACATATTCAATGCAAACGTTCCTCTCAGTCTTCCTTTCCTTTCTCATTAACAAACACTACTACCTGTATAGTCGTGTCACCTTACTGTTTCTCCTCTTTACTCTGTAAAATGCAACACACATAATCTGTGAAACGTTACTTTATCGACCTACGATCTCCGATCATTTCTATTCACAATGCCCGGCCTATACACAAAAGCTCACCGAGGCTAACTCAATAGTATTCTGCTACGTTCCTTTGCATCTCCTCCTGGCTCAGGATCTAAGGTACCGCATGTACAAATAGTAGAATTCCAAAATAACTACCAGGAAAAAACACTATACGGTTCTTCATACAAGCTACACCCTTGCATCCTATTTGTCATAAGGATGCCTACAAGCACCAAAGGTGGTAAACCCTGACAGTAATTCAATAGCCAGACTATTTCTTATGGCCGATCATCAGAAAAATTAAGCCGTCGTGAGATACACCGTAGAACGAAAAAATTCTGATATGCGAGCCAAGGATGCAATGGAAATCTGACACCTTTCGGAAATAGTGTTTCAAGGAGGGGAACCCTCATGGCCATCATGAATGACCCTTGTGAAGCTATGTTAATAGAACCCTTTGGGCAGGAAAGAAAGCTCAATTTTAGTGCAACATCCAAAGCTATAGGAGAGAGTACTGAAAAGTGGACTGAATGAGCAATAATAATAGCAATAATTGGTCGTAATAATAATGAAACGTACCTGAGAATAACTTGGAGACTGCTGTCCGCTAGACGCTGTTGTTGTACTACTTTCACTGTGAAAAAAAATACAGCATTATCATCAACATCGTTATCAAACAATTAAAGGCGGATGCTCAACTTTTAAACGACTAGTGTAGAAGAAGTAAAGTAGTAATATTCTCACCTTCTGTAATTGTAGCTAAGGCTAACAGGCATTGTGATTTGTTTTGATGATGAAGTTGATGATGAGGATGAGAACGACAAGTTGTTGAAAACTCGCTTCTGGATATCTTCTCAAAGTCCACTCAAAAAACACCACTACTACTTGGTTGTATACGTACCGTAAGTTCGTTTTTTTTTCGTATTCAATTAAATTGTATATAAATCCAGTCCAGTTCTTTCTTATATCAACTGCCCTGATTTATTCCATAAAGTAGGAAAAAGAGCAGTGCAAGCAAGGAGCAGTAAGTTGAAGTAGAGTCTTTCAAATTCAACTCAACTCTTAATGGCTTTTTATCTCAAATTTCAACCAGTCTGTCACCCGTTAGGCACACTTTGATTATACAATATGAAAACACTGTAAATCTGGTTAAACAACAAGAATTCAGCACGTTCGGTATAATTGCTACACGCCGTGCAGTTCAAAGCCAGTCAGAAGATAGCCAGTGATAAACACAATAATAATTCTTGGTCCTCCGGCACTTACTACTATACTTGTCACTCTTTCTCTTCTTTCCCGAAACCAACCCTCTTTTCTTCTGAATGAGTCCTCAGAGAAGTACAGAGTGCAACAAGAATAATGCAAATAAGTTTATAATGTTCTCGCCTGAGCAAGTACTAATGTCCCTCCTGATTATTATTCTGCACCAAACTTCAGAACAATCTTGAGCAATTAATGTTCATCCCACTCTTCAGCAGCAGTAGTAGCAAACTCGTCGTTTACGAGAAACAAAAATTTCAGAATGAAGGGAGATTTACTTTTCTTCTTCTGGAGAAACTCTCTGTGGCTCATTCACAAAAAAAGTTATTGTTCTTTCATCTCGTAAAAATTATTCTGTCCCCGGAAGCAACAACAAGAGTTCTTACAGTTTGATCTTTCGTCTTTCACTTGAAAGCTCAAACGCGTGGCTCAAAAAATCGGCTTAATGAGATAACACTTTTGGGAAACCAAGCAAGTTTAGACAAAAATCGAGTATAGTAGCTATACTCAAGCTATATTTTGTACAGACCGGAAAAGTAGTTGTAGATTGAATAGCAACTCATTATTACAAGTCTGGACAACCTCTTTGCTCGACAGTCACGCAAAGACTGACACAACCCCAGACCACTACCGGCCCATAAAACCTCCTTGACTGTGTGTAGTGAGGTGCTTCTGCTGCTGTTGCTGCTCCCACTGTTATTGTTGTTGCTTTTACCTACAGGTCCACTGACACAGCACAACAGCCTCAAGCAATACACAACTGCTCAAACTTAACTTCTTCCCTCGTTTGCTTTTTCTTCTTCTGTATTCTGTACCGTATATAGCTAGCTAACGTTGTTATCATCACCAAGCATCGGTTGTAGTTAGACTGACTGAATACGTTCATACTTCATATGCACTATCACAGGGTGGCCAAAGCAGTACTGATTTCAGTCTACATAGCCATATTTACAAAAAAGTTTAAATCAAATTACATACGAATTAAGTAGGGACTTTGATGGTCCACGTTATCAGACACCCTGTTATCCTCATGTTAAATCAGTTCCTGAATGACGAATCTTGCTAAGAAAGTGTGAGAAATAAGCTCGCTATGGTTCAACTTGTCCACTCGCCTATCTAATAATTGTACCCTTATTTCACTTACTCTCGTCTCTCCCTCCCCCTTTATACTAGAACTCGGAGCGTTTGTTGCTGCTTGCTGTTGTAGAAAAACCACTCCAATTCCTTTTACGGGAGTTTTCCGTCAAAACAGCTTTTCACATTTTGTCGAGCAAACTCGTTGCATTTTAAAAAGACTAATCTCCTATAAATTACGTGCGTACATCGGCACATCCTCATGGAGCATGGGGACCCTGAAAGGCTGGATTGCATTTATATTTTATGCATGTAGTAGGGTCATATATTATAAAGCAAGCCGTAATAATATAATTTTGCTTGAAAAAGAGAAGAAGTGAAAAAAAACGTCATAGAACTCAACTAGAACGACAGGAACAGAAGTCCCTAATGTTCAAACGTATAAAGTTACTGGGTGAAGGGACGACGGTGTTTAAAGAGACGATGATGACAGGCAAGGAAGGGCCTTGAGAGGGAGAGGAAAAGAGAGACAGAGAGGAAGATGACGATGCTAGTTTTCTGGACTGAAACAAGAAATGAGCTTTGAGTGAGAGACAGTGTGGTTCTTGTGCATATATTTCCGCTGCTGGCGGTGGTGGTGGTGGAGTAACTTTATCTTCTTACCCTTTGGACTCGTTCACTCTTTCCAGTTCCTATAATTTTAGGCTCTGAATAATAAGGTACAGTAATGGTTGAAGATGGATGAAGCTTTTTTAAATGAGGGGACCAGAAACAGTAGAATGGGACGGATGTGGAAAAGGGTTATACGCGTGTTATGAGTCGGTGACATTTTGAGGCACACGAGTAAGTAGTAGCAGCACCACTTTGTCCCTTGTGTAATGCATTATCGTAATTACAACTTGAGAGTTCAGGAGTACAGCTATAGCTTACAACCGCAATTAACTGTCAACCAACTGAAGGAAACACTTCAAGTTCCATCCGAGGTGCAAAGTACTATTTGAACTTGCTATTGACACCTAAATGGTCCATCCGTTTCCTCCAATATTTACTACCGGATACAATCATACGCGGTAACTCAATTACTTGCACCAATGATCGTCTCTTACACATAATTTGATATGGTTTTCCATCAGTAAGATTTCTTCTAAGGTTTGAAATTCTTGCCATCATTCAGCCATGAAGCTCTTCCTGGACTCGGATGCGTTTATATGTTTTCTTGGAAGACTCTTCTACAGGATTCATCCTTCCTGAGGCTTTTGATTCGGCAGAATTTGAACATCGTAATAAAACGAGCATAAACAAAGTAAATAGCTCTGGGATAAAATGCCTGGTACAGGAAAGAGAAGAACAGCAAGGTGAAAATCATGATGCTGAACATGTTAAAATAAAGTTAATAATAATATCCTTTAATGCTGACCAATCACTCTTATATGGAGCCAGGGATTCGGCCCGCTGCCTGCTATTATAACCCCTGGAACACACGTTTCCTGTTTTCTGTGTGTCCATAGTACTCACACGCTTTCCTTCAATCCCATTTGAAATGATGAATAATGAGAGTGTGCCAGCCAGCAGAGGGTTACGGTGTTACAGTTTGTGGTCATTCCAAGTGTACGTCCAGGAAGCAATTAGGACGTGAGCAGCTGCTGGTGCTGGTACAAAATGCTTCATGCATGGGCTCAAATATAATAATAAGTGTTATTATACCATGGAATAGAAAGGATTTTTATGTTTCCGTGCCGCTGTACGCAAGGCATTTAATAACTTTCAGCAAATCTATACAAATCAGTTGAATATCTCTGATAATTAGTAGTGTGTCTAGGTGACTGGGGATCACTAATGTTATGATCATGCTACCATGACAACTTTTCCAGCTTTGCTTCAACATTCAACAGACAATGGGACGCCCTGCTACCGAGTTAAAAACGTGGTTATTGTGCCTATAGCCAAAGAACCAAAGTATCAGGGATTGGTGACAGCTGAAAGCCGCATAACAACTTGGAAATATCAGCTGTCCAGCCTCCAAAACATTGCTACTCAAACGTGTCACACTTATAATGCAAAGACAAATCTGCTGATCCATGTCAATAACGTTACTTTAACTCGACGAAAACGTATCGAACCTCAAGTGTAGTCACAAAGAATTGTGTTATACGACAAACGAGAAAACACGTCTTTTCCTATAGTTTCACCTGTGCAAAGGACCAAGCCCCCTTAATTCGTATGCCTTGAGAACCAAAACGTTTTTTTTCTGGTTAACAGGTAATCTGAGCTGTGACTATAAGGTCTGAGTGAGGCCGCTGCTCAGTTCCTCGAATATACGATTTGAAGACGAAGTAGTAAGCAAGTTTTTTTTTCAATTGTTCTACTCCACCGTATAGTAAGTAATGGTATAGTCATTGCACTCCCGTCGCAGCTTGACCATCATCTCCTGATTAGAACTGTGAAGAGACGAATAGACGGAGAGAATAAGGAAACTGCTACTGTCCTCCGTGATTGTGCAGATGGGAGAAAAAAACTGTCTGCTGGAGGAGATTCTGCTGGATAAAGAAAAGGAATAACCAGCTTCTACTGATCATCGTTCTGGTTTCAGCAACAACTCATGTTTCCTATAGCTGGTACGAGCGAGTACACGTGGTAACAGCTCTTCTCTCTCAGTCCCCCCTAAAAGTCTGATGAAAGTCAAAGATAGGAAAATGGGTTGCCAACGGACTATACATAATAAATATACTAGCACACTGTATTAGTGTGTGCTAGCACAATAAATGTGTATAATTTAAAGCCAACTTTAATAATAAGTGGACAGCTTGGGGTTTCCCTTTACTTTTTTTCATTATTATTATGCTACACATGGAGGGGTGTAAAGGATCAGCTTTTGCCGTCGTGGACGACTTCGTGAGTGCAGGAACCTCACTGTTCTTGCCTGGACAAATAGATAATACTTGTTGCCAAGACCTGAAAGTGAGGGACATAAAGGGTAGAAATACGAGTATTGTAGTTGTAGTATAGCAAAGAGTGCAACGTGCACTGTTCTGTCTGTGGCCAGAAGAACCCGGACCACGCCACTATTACAATACAGTCACCTCATCCCGTCTTATCTGGTCTCTGCCGCTGTAGTGTACTACACTAAAGTCTTAAGCAGACTTAAGCATCATATGCATCCGTCTGTCTCGTATGCCCTTAAGTATATTATAGTTGATCTTATGATTAATGTAAAAGTTATATTTTTCTCCTTCTTGCTTCTTCTTCTTCTCCCGGGGGATGCACATGTGAGCCTTGGAGGCTCCTATTTACATTTACTTTTTGTCTGCTTTTATGACTCTGGAGTACTTTTTTCCCTTTAAATCTCAGCTGAGCTACGCACTTCTACACACACACCATTTCGTTGATCTGTGCGGGTGTTGTTATTGCTCTTCACGTTTTTTTTCACTCCTTTTGCTCTCCGTAAATCTCACGTGATTTGCTTGTGCTCCTCGGTGCGGTTAATAATGCAATGACCAGTGAAGCTATCACCTGTCTATGCATAACCAAATAAACTATCTTGGCTCATCATCACTAATGGCAATATGCGTAGACGATAACTATTAAATGTTAGGCAATAGAGAAAGCTTTTGATGTAAACATAGTCCTATCAAGTTTGCGTTTTTTGACCTCATGGAAGCACTACGGAGAGCGACTATATTACTACTACAAGAACCGGGCAGAGTTTTTGCTCTCTCTGCTCCTCCGTTGCCTCCTGAGCTCAGCTGTTTTCAACTGTTCACGTGGCCAACTCTGATTTTTTATTATTCTTTCCTCCAGAAGAGCTGATGTCGCTTGGCCCTGGAAGTCTGCAAAAAAGTGTACGGCTACGACTGCAAAAGGCTTTTATTGCTTCTTCTTCGTCTTCTACCAAAAGCCCTCCACAAGCGTCTCCTCTTTCATTTACCTCCTTATTGGAACATGGAAAAAAATACTAAAGGCAGAGAGAGAGAGGTTATTATCTCAGATTATTCTCGTCATTACTACATGTTGTTGTTCCTATTCTTATATAGAATGATGATGTGATGGTCCTCCTATATGTTCCTCTTCTTTCCCTGGAAATCGAAAGGGCTAAGAAAAAAATAAAGAAATATATAGGAACTTGTTATAGTACTGCTTTGGTGTCACTGATTGGCAATCCTGTTTTTCTTTACTTGACATGAATAAATGACGCATGCATTTAATCCTTGGCGTTTATTTGTTGTCAACGTTGTTAGCGTAAGGATGCATCTTCTTCTATAGCTATAGTAATAAAAGGAAGAATTGTATGCATTATTATTATTACCACCACCACCACCTTTGTTATTATTTCTTGTTCAGTTCTTAGTTATACTTATTTATGTAGCCAGATAATATTAATGCTTTTTCTGTGGTAAATGAACAAGCTAAGGAAATCCTGGTTGGACTTTATTGTTCACCTGCAAGCCCAGTAACGTTTTTACTCCTTCTCGGTCGGTCATTATAGTCATCATCATGTTGTTCACCTGAACGTAAGTGGGCTAAACGTACCTCAAGTCACAAACATAGCCACACAGCCTGTGCTTTCTTTCTATACCCTTGAAAAGTTCGTGTTAATGCGTGTTTGGGCAAGATCAAACGTAATGCAGGACGGGGAGTGTTAGTGAATCCACAGGTGAATATATTGTAAGATGCTGCTGCTGAGGACATTTAAGAAAACATGAACACTTGTTCGTTCCTTTGACTTTTGGTGCACTATAGAAGAGGTAACGTTGGTGAAGGAAGGAAAGTAATAATAATAATAATAATGCATACAGTACACGGTATGATGCCATCAACTTTTGTACCTCAGATTACATGGACCATTCTTACGTCCATTGTCAAAAAAGGTGTAAAATATATAGGTGAGAGTCTCATCGTCTCTCTTTCTTCGGACTTGAAGCTTCCCAAGGAGAAGACATCTAAGAAGAAGAAGGAGAGGAGGCGGAATAAAAAAAATGGTCCTTAAGACCCTATGACGAACATTATTCTAAAGAAAGAAAAAACTTGGTGGTATAATATAATTATTTGTGTAAAGTCCCAAAGGGATTAATGTCCAGATCAAGATGAATAGCAATAATGCTCGCTCTCTCTCTCTACCCGCATAATCTCTTTCCGGCTTGTAAAGTCAATGGGTTCTGGTTACCCTGCCTCGTCTCTATGCATGGTTACATGTAGATCATGTATGTATACAAGTGAGTTTTTATGCATAAAAATACTGCTCCATCATCCTACTACTGACAGTATTGAGAAGGCAATTTGATGTAACTGAGCCCTTGATGAGCTTAAGGTTTTGAACACATCATGGTAATGATATGAACTCTGCTAAAAGGTGAAAGATCCTTATTCCATGTCCACACATGATTGTTCATGTCCAGGGGCTCAACTGCTTTATATTTAGCCCTCCGGCGGGTAAACTCTGCATGGAAAATGAAGAAAAAGTGTTATGGAATAGAAGTACTATATAAACTACTACCGCTGCTGCTGACACCAAGTCTGGTGCAAGATGGGTATTAAAAAACGTATTAAAGAGCCTAAGGGGTAAGCATAAAGGCGAAGAAGGGCCGAGGAGCTAAGAATAATAATAATAAGTTGGTCCTGGTGGCACATGGACTCATATGGCCATGGAAGGGTTCAAGTGAAATCATGTTGTAAAAAAGTGCACCACCACCAACTTGTAGCCGGGGTCCACTAGCTCAACAGTTTTTAATGCAGCACAGATGAGCCTTAGGAAGGATCTAGCAATGGACAACAAGTTGGTCTATCACTTTCAGCTCCTGAGTCTCCTCCTGATAATAACAATAACGTGGCTCAAAGTGTATTCAACAGATAAGGATGAGGGAAAGAACATTGTCTGGAGGCAATAGAGATTTATCCTTATTACTCTTGCCCTCCACGCTTTTTTTCTTCTTCTTCTATAGAAAATAAGGACTCATCTTCGTCAGCTGATTCGGAGAGAAGAGCGAGTTATATATTGTGATGATGGTGGTTCCCCAGACTGTTCATCTCAAGGGTATGGTCAGGAGCTCCTTGCTTTTTCTATAGCTACAGCTATAGCTTTTAAGGTAGGGGCGTAATAATAATGCGTATACATTGTACTAACTTGACCAGTTAAGCATAATGAATACACAGACAGACACGATCTGGTTGTTGTACTCGGAGCAGCAGTGTAGTAGACGGGCTGAAAAACTGTGAAAAGTCATGGTCCATGATACAGCTGAAATCCAGAAAAAAGTATCATAGTCACATGTTGCCTAAGGGTCAGTCACTGTACCCTGCTGCTGCTGCTGCTGCTCTTTTGCTTAAGTCATATCCTCTATACGCATTTACAAACACACACTCACACGATAGCACATGAGCTTTGTAAACACAATTGTTGTAGGTGTACCTAAGCCCTCATGTACACTTGCACCTTACACACTCTAATTTCCACGGTTATTTCTTCCCTCAAGGAGGACTGAGCGGGTCCATTTTACAACGTTTTTACCTCCAGTTTACATGCTCACATTATCTATAATAGTAATTTACGCTTACGATTTCTTTTTCTCCCCCTTCCACGCTTGTACACTCATTAAGAGCAGCAATAGCAGCATATATATACAAACATTATTATGTCTTGAACTTCTTCAGTGTGTGTGTATTTATGTCTGGAAAAAAACTAGGACCATATGAAAATTTATAATGTCATGATAAGATCCTTTATATATTATTTCCAAGTAGCATTTCCTCGCTCCTCCTGTCTGGCGATTGTCACAGAATCAACTTGTCAAGTGAATCCACTCAAGTGA
>JAQFYD010002023.1:0-10597 GCA_034694225.1 Bourletiella hortensis
CCCTCTCTGCAACACCATCAACAACAACAAGAACAACAACAGCAACAACAACGACAACAATAAGGAAAAGCTTATCCCGTTCATAATAATCGTAGCAGTTGCTACTACTCCAACTTTCACCACAGAGAAGTAACTAACTATCCCTAACAAATCCTTGTTTTACACTGCGCCGTATATAGAGCAACTTCAAAGAATTTTGAACTTTAATTACGTAGTATTTTACCCCTGCTACTACGAATTAGGTATGTGAGCAACTGATAGGGATTTTTGTATATCATCCCATTTCTTCTTAGATAACCTAGATAATCTTTATGCTTATTTTCTCACAGCACCATGATATTTTTTTACGAGGAAAATGAGCGTATTAACTCAGCTACTGTGGTGTATATATTTTTTTCATCTAAAAGTTTAGCTACGTGTGCATAAACGTGAGTAACAGTTCGGGACCTACGAGAGTGCGCTGCTTTAGCTAAGAATATCATCCCTTATTGTTCTCCAATTTAAAAGAGCATAAAAAATATTTAATTGTTCTGTCATCATCTGTGTATATAGAAGAGTCAGCAGTAATACTAAAGTCTCATTTTCATTGAGCATATGCAATTACTATTGTTCTGATGCATTAACAGCTTTCACTTGATGAAACGACACTACTGCAATCATAGTTGGAACTCATCATCGAGAAAATTATGGTCACCTTTCGCTGCTACTACCACCTTTACTAGTTGCCAGTAGTAGCTGATGAAACGCCATGCTAAATTTTAGAGTTACTAAATGCAGGTCAAAAGTATTGTATTTTATATTGTTCAAAAATAATATAGCCTCTAGCAGGATTTTGTTTCTTTTTGCATTCCATAAGAACAATGCGGTTAGCTACTTAGAATTTTTTTCTTGGTTCATAGCGTCATTCAGGTAAATGCGTTGGAAGCTTGAAAAAGGTAAATTTGTTAAAATTATGATGAAGAAATGCACTTATCAGGTAAATATGTTTTTTAGTCTTTCTGCATCATAAGCTACGAGGGAGTGATTAGCTACTGAAAGGACGCCGCTTATGTTGGACTTGTTCCGTCCCACATTATTATTATTAATTATTGTAAAGTCAATTCCGAGAGTGTACATATAATTTTTATGAATAACAGGTACTGTTCTGACAGGTCAATCTCTGCCAGTTGTGTGGTAGTTTTACGTAGAATGTCCATAGCAGTGCGCTGAGTACAGTCATATAGTACTAATTTGCAACTTTAGATGTGTCTGTATCGTGGTTATAGAAATTTTTGTCCCCTACAGTGAATTTATAAGCTAAAAGTTCTGGATATGCATACAGGTCTATCAACTTCAATGCATTATTTATTAGGGCGATGTGAAAGCCAACGCTTTATAATTTGGCAAGTTTCTCGAAAACGTTTGTCCCCATGAACACGACAATGGTTTTGTCTTTCATCAAGAAAATGTGTGTAATTAAACCCTCTAACCCGTGAAGGTTGTAATAATCCTATCAAACTGAACCTCCGAGGTGTTTACCCTCGTTACATTACCATAACACCTTTTTCCTTAATTTGAAGACCACTAATAATCTAAGTTACCACCATTCCTCGAATTTTTTCTTAAGCTCATGCATGCCTGTCTGAACGGGAAGTCAATTAGAAGACGAGGCTGGGTGTTGGGTATCGTATTACAAACATTGTAGAAGTGCCCAGGGTGTACAACGCAGTGCTTTTATGCGCTAATATGGGCGATGCAAGAGGGAACAACAAATTATTACAACTGGCACGTGGCATATGGTGTGTAGGAGGGCCTCATGCGGATTTAGTGGGCGAAACCACTGTAAAGTATTCTTAATTGGCTCAAGAAAAGGTATACGGCTAAAGTTACTTTAAGGGTGAAACCACAAAGCGCTACTCCGTTGCTGTAATTGTTATTAATTTTATCGCCGAGTTTCCACAATACATAGTGTAGTCTAAACTGAGGTTTTCATGCCTCATCTCATAGACAGAGATAGACACCACATACACACACACACACACACACACAAATTGTGTAAGCACCAATTGTACCATAAGTATGTGTTTTTCTATACAAAGATGATAATATGGGCCCACATTAGTAATGTGCTTGCGGTAGGTTGGCAGAAAGTTGTAAAACGTCCCACACCGTGACAGGAAAATGATAGTTTCAATGATAGTAGTCCCATTTTGGGAGCTTTAATTGTACGGGAAAGCCCCTTGCGTAGTAGTAGTATGGAAACAACTGTGGATTCAAGTTGTATGGAACCAATTCATTTATGGTTTTCTGTATATTAATTCATAGCAAAGACCTGTCACATCTGTTTCAAGTACATAATACTAATAATCATAATAAAATCTAGTCAGACTAAGCTTGGAAGTAGACTTTGGAAATAACATTTGCCTTTTGGCGTGAACAAAACGATGACCTTCCTCCACGTGTGTGTGTGTGTCTGCGCTCTCTATATCTGCCTTTCATATACATGGAATTCGTGGGAGCCTGTTGTTCGCACCGGAGTGAACCGACTCATCAACCTTAGTGAGAAACTTTGGCAGAGTACTGCGTATGTACATTCGGAGAAATCTGGGATTTGAATCGCTAGGGTGCATTATGAACATGTAGCTAGCTCAAGTTAAATAAAGTATGCTAATTCCGCTTAAATAATATTCCTATCGGAATTAGGAATCAATACTGACAGTCCATGAGCATGGAGTGAGGAGGGCCCATGTTAGTTTTCCTTGTGTGAATACTACGAATAAGAGGTAGCTTACGGAAGAAATCGTGCTTTGTAAACGTATCCCTAATTACGCTTAGTATGACCCAAATTCACTTATTCTACGAAGTTTTCATACATTATACCCGAAACTATGAATGTGTATAAACTCTAGAGCGTGAGCAAAAAATGTCAGGATAGGGTAGCTAATTTGTGTATGTATGCTTATACATGTACTTTTCGGTGACAACTATTTTAAGGGGCGGTTTTTTATCAATAATAGCACAAAAATTTTCACAAAGTATACATGCCCTTACGCTGCTACTGCGCTCTGTTCTAGTCCCGCGTGATGGGCGGTGGGGAGTGAACTGACAACGTATTCAGAGGCAAAACCGGGGACAGAGGTGAGTCCGGAGCGAAGCTCGAGGATGATGAAGGTGGACGAGACTGCTCAATCTTCGGTGAACGATCTTCGGCCATAGAGTCAGACAAGTTTGTGGACGCACTACTGAGTAGATCCGATGACGATGACGAGCTGTTTCGAGTATGGGTTCTCAGATGTCGCGTGATCATATCACGTCGGCAAGCAGAGTATGGACATTGAGGACATTTGTACGGCTTCTCCCCTGTGTGAGTTCTCTGGTGGGTGCTTAAATGGTCGGATCTGGATGATAAAAAATGAAATGAGAATCAGTGATTGTCTCAAACCGGCAATTGCAGTCAATTTGAAGGAAATCAATGCAAATGAAAAAAAACAGCTGTAAAAGCAGGAGCAATAAATATTAATCAGTTGATTCAAGTACCTTGAGAATACTTGGCCACATACTCTACAAGTATATGGTTTGACACCAGTGTGAAGTCTCATATGGCGTGTGAGCATGTCACTTCTGGCAAATGACCGATGGCAAACATCACATGGATAGCTCTTATTTGGATCATGAGGCTTACTCTTATGCCGGGAAGCCATGTGCTTCGCCAAGCGGTCATGTAAGCTGAACATCTGGCCACAGACAGGACACACGAATGCCATGTCCGACCCCGGCGGCATCTCTTCTACAACTGGGGACACTTCCAGGTTGTACTTTAGGGCTACTGAATTTCTAGTAGTTGGAGATGCAATATCACCTCTTACCACTGCCACTCCTGTACAAACAAATTTTCCCTTCATTCACTATTCAAAGCACTGATAATTATCGTCGTTGTAATGACATATTCAGAGTAAATCCTGCCGAAATGATAGCTACGCCTCCGCTTACTTCGGAGGCAATAACTTAGGTAACGTGCATATTAACTCGTTAAATAAAATAGCAAATTACCTGCTGAATGGCTAGGAGAGCCTTGTGGAATGGCCAGACTAGACAAGAAACGAGAAGTTAGACTTTCACAGCTCGTGCTACTACCAAATCTTTCACGGCTTCCTTTCACCGAAAGGTCAAGGGGTGAGTCCTGAGGAGATGATTGGTCCGATTCCAATGAGCCTCCCTTTGAAGGTATTGTCAGAGGATGAGGAATTGGTTTTCGAGGCCGGGGCTGAGAGGTTCTTGTGTTTAACCCGGACTTAATGGACAGATCTGTGGGCTCATGTCGTGGGGATTCTGGTAAAAGCGGAAGGTCCGAGTCCGAGTGACACCTGTGAATACATGACGGAGGGATTCGAAAGAACATTAAAGATTAAAATCCATGGTAACCTCACATTGTTTTTTTCAGTTACTTTTCCTCTCTCTCACTTTCTGCAAACATACAATAAAAGCTCTTACGAGTGCATTATGCCTATCTCTCCTTTTTGTGGGACTGCATTAATCCTACACACTCTTCCGGACATTCCCCAGAGAAAAACCAGTGTAACGTGATCAAGCCAGATGACGTCAAGGGGAAGCCGCCTAGACTTACTCTTTCCTTCCGCTTTGTTTAAAAATGCAAGATGCAATGCATGCTTCTCTTTCCTTCACGAGGAAGCAAATTACTAGCTGTCCCACAAATAATCATTGCAAGTCATTTATCCTACCCTGCTATTATCGCTATTATCTACTAACAATCATGTAATTACGTTTAATTACCGGCGACGGTAGAGCTCTGCGAGGAAACCCTGTTGGAAAGTTTGGTCCGAAGAAAATAATGGTGAGGGTGAGAGAGGAGTATTTGGTGTTAGTGGAGAAACCGGTGATGATGGAACACCGAAAAGGCAACGGGACTGGTCCACCGTGGATGTTGGAAGCATGGCCAGTCCAGTATGAACCCGTGCCATGAGACGATTCTGACTGTCCATTGGGACAGTGGCTTGATTCGAATGTGGATAAGACGAATCGTCTGTTATGCGAAGTGGGCTAATGGTTATTCTAGGTGAGTCAAGAACGATATGAGGGGAGTCGTATGATCTTGTTGATGAGGACGGCGAAGGACCTGGACTAAAGACTTCTTCCTCTTCCGATATGGCGTCACAAAGGTAGCGCTCCCGGTCGGCGCTGTCAAAGCGGAACACTTCGCAATGAAATGCGGTGGAGGGAAGGGGGACGCTGGGCCCTCCTGTACCTGCCAGAGTGTTGATGGTGTTGTTATTATTGTTGATGGTATTATTGTTGTTATTGTTGCTACCGGCAACTGAGGAGGATGGCTGTTGTACGGGAGACTTTGGCCTATGGACAATAATATTGGTCCCACACAAATGAGGTTTCGTTCCAGACGAATATGCTGCTTCAAGTAGGCCACCAGAGGGCTGAGGAAGTACGTCAATTTTCGTATGCATAAGTTCTTCGTATTTTCCAACGTTGTGGGGGACTTTTGCTCTTGATAATGACTGAGATACCTCTGATGCCAGTACTGACTCTGTCATAGATCCAGGTATTTCTGCTGTCGTTGCGGGAATGGCCGTCAAATTTGAAATTGCTCCGCAATTTTCATCCGGTTTCCTTCCTGGCGGTTTTATCGTACTATCTTCCACGGATGATAGCCTACTCACTACCGACTGTGAGTAGCTACGCCTGGCTTTTCGAAATTTCGAATGGATCAGATTACTGTCGTCTTCTAGGACATCCATATCACAATGTTTCCCACACTTCTGCTACTCCTGCTGCTTCGGCCCAAAATGGCTCTAACGCCAACACAGTTGATGTACTCACACGACTTCATCTGGGCAACTGAAATAAAATAAAAAGCAATGCATATTTAGAAATAATTACTTTCAATTTAATTCACAACAATTTCTGTGTTGGATCCGTGTCTCTCGTAGCGAATATCCCGGCTAACAGCTTGAGCGCTCATACAAAACCGAGCTTGTTTCCATGGGCAACGTACATGCTAACACTTTGCCATTTCGCATAATCCGTATCCTTGAGTTTAGACGCACAAATGTCAATAGCAGTGAATTGGGCAGTGTAATCATCCTAACTAATCCAAAGTAGTTTAAAATAACAAAACTGTGTATCATCAAAATCCTTTATATGGTCGGAGTACACATTTGTGCTACTATATAGTCTCAAACCAATCTAAAATTGATTTCCTTGTTCCGTTATCCAGCTCTACTAACGACATGTCCTGTTGAATTCAATGCCACATATGCCATGCTTAATTGAGCTGGGCCGTTTCAGTTCCCTATACGTGTGCCGAATTGCACCATCAAACGGAAGTAGTCTAAATGTTAGTCTCTCTCGTCACCAGTGCTGCTGATAATATAGCCGGTTTATGGCTGGACATTTTAAACTTTTATTACGATGAAGTCGCTTAAGCCAACATTATGGATAACGCCAACTTTAGATACAATATAATGATTGCTGGTTTGTCGTAACAGAATTCTTCCGCATGGGAGTCTGCGTTACCATAAATGTCGAATACAGTGAAAGGAATGAGTTGACTTCTGGAGGAGTCGCTCAACGGTAAACGACCAGAGCTATGGCCAGACTCGAATGAATCTTTTAAGCAAAGTGTGCTGGAAGAACTACTGCCCCATATCAACGCCTGCACGCTCCGCCGCAGGATACTCATGAAAAACACGGTAGTCAGACGATACCTACAAGAAGACGGAGTTCCATAGCACGAGTCTTGACGGATACATATATTTGCGAATACTACTACCACAATTTTGAGTCAATAACTTTCAACATGGGGTATGCGAAAAGAGCGAAAATTATTGAGCGTCCCGAACCTCCTCTTTTTCAAGTGAATTGCTATAGCAGAAGGGGAAACCGTAGCGTTATAAGTTTACCATATAGTTCATTTTTGCTTCTGCGGTGATACGTCTTCCTATTTACAGCCCACGCAGAGATAGAAAGAAGATCCCGGCTGATTTGAGACAGATCCCAGCGCAGGTGTATGTATACATCCTAATAGGTCCCTGCTTGAGAGTCGTAGTAGTAGTGTGCTGCCTGCCTCGCAGATACTGTACCGTAGGTAATGTATGTTCGGAAGAACTAAGCCCGTCTCCTGTATACTACAACAGCCATACGGGTATTATCTGTGTATAGAGCGGGATGCTATAGTGGAGGAGTTCGAGGAACTCTGGCGTCATACGATCAATATTGAGGAGGTGGAGGAGATGAGGAGGTCACAGCCTTGAATTTGCCGGCCTTGCAAAGCTTTCAGTAATCGATATTCCTCACTATGTATTTTCCCTTCGAGACTCGCCTATTTTCCTTTTGTCACGTATACTACTTACGTATCTTCATTGCTTACATATACTACGCCTCGCTGTCTGTGCTTTTATACAAGTATTCCCACAACAAACAAAAGGAGAGAAGTATGGTCAAACCTCACAATTTTTTGCTCTCTCTCATCCATATACACTTGTGCTATTCTAAACCACTTTATACACCTCTAAGCTCCTGTGCTGCTGTTGTTGTTATGACCTTTTGTTTGCTTTGTACATGTACATCTATTCCGTATAATTGAAAAACTCTTGGATCTCTTTAAAAGTGCAATAAAGATGTATGTACGCGATTTACTAAAGTCACAAGCCCAAAGCCTCCGAGCTACTTTCTCCATCATAAGATGGCTTCATTTATATTAAGTCAGCTTGTTAATTTTTTCCGTTAAATTATTTGTATTACATTTTTGGCCGACGGGTCCTATTTCTACGGTCTATGAGTGGCCTTATCACGAGGCCGCCTCTTGAATGTCAAGCTCTACTGACAATTCATCTACGTCTCGGGTACGGAGTGTGTTCTGTGATACCATTGCCCGTTGCTGAAGACAAAGCCCCACAAGCGGACATCACTTAAGCCTGTTGCGCCATGGTATGGGCAGAACCATTGCCGGTGCGAATTAGTACTCAATCCGACAGCTGTTATCCTCTGCAGTGCAAGAAATGGATAGTTGAGTTGCAATATCGAACTGTAGAACATACGTAGTCTTTTGCTCCGAAGCAGATTCCTTTAAAGCTATGAGTTGCCTGCCATTCGTACAAATGTAGCACGTTCACTGCCAACGCAATCAATACTATAGAAGGAAGAAATCGATGAAATGGACTTTCACACGGTAAGAGTCAGTGAGTACGGTTCTTTCAACATCACATCACATAGCAGTACAAGTCTACAAATGGAACACAACAAGAATACAGAAACTGGCAGCTTCTATGAATTGATCTCTAATTTTAATTTGCAATTATTAGTACAGCAGAGCTCCTCCTTGACAATCTTTATGTAATGGGGAAACATCTCTGAACTTTGTATGCCAGCAGGAGTCAGTTACATATTAGGCAATCAATAAAGGAGTAAGAAAAAGTCTGTCATTATATGTAACTCCAGCAAAATCAAATTTGCGATGGTGGTAGAAGATATAACTCTATTAATCTACTCGAATCCTTCGGGTCGTATTGCTTTCCCCACAGGGAATTGTCATTACGGGAATGTGCATTGTAGCGAGTGGTCATTACATCCGTTTTCACAGTTTGTCTACCCGCATGTAGAAGATTTATTGTAAGGAATGGCCATGAACAGCCTCCTACGACAATTTACTTAGTATTTTCCCTTCATGTTCGCCTAAGCAATCGCATGATGCTCGCTTAGTTCATGATTCCACGACTTCCAAGTGCTTCATAAGAGGAGGCTTTTGGTCCTTTGTCAAGCCTTAGAAGTGGCGAAATTTGAGGAGTGTCATATGCTAAGCAAAGTTCCTTCAAACGTGGAGATAGCATTTAGTCCACATTTCCACCAGAATGACTCTACTGAATGACCTCGCCTTCTTTAACCGTTTGTTCTGAATTATTCGAGTTGAAAACTCGGGCAGGTATAAGTAACAAGCATTAATGAATGCACACGGGAAATTCAAGCACGCCTTTAACTGCCGATGGTGCAAAATCCTGGAAACGTAGTCCACTTATTTGCGACTAGGCTTCACCGCGTAAATTCGTCTGCCCATATGTACAAAGAATGTGAACAAACTTTTGGATTAACAAATTTGAATTTAGTTTCTATAAGCACATTTCTCAAGTGACATTAGGCAGCTTCCGGTTTCAACTCTCCGCATACAAGGACCGGATATGATTACATCCATTCGTCCCTCATTTGTAGAGGTTTCTATTAAAACATTCACCTAATAAACAAGTAGTTTTTTCCTTATTCATCAACCTCATGATAGTTTCATAGCGCATATAGGCCTTGTTTTGACACTGGTTCTCTTTCTTCACTCTTTGTAGTTTCTTCTACTGTGGAGAAGAACGATGCAGAAAAATTCCCTCCTACAGCCTCTATGGATTCATTATTACAATCATGCTGATCAACATCTTTTTGTAGTTGACTCGCGTCACTGGCACAATCATTTAAAACTTGCACACATGGAGAGACGGAGAGTGGAAAGGAAGAATAAAAACGTTTCTATTTTCGGACCTACTGGGTGAACGCACATCTACTTCTATGTAGCTATGCTGTTGCTCCAATGTTTTGAACAGAATTCCATCAATATCATCATTATCAAATGCTGCTACTAAAAGGTTTGAAGGGAAGGACGCCTAGTAAGCTCTCGAGTCAATACATTTGTGCGCAATGCATAGATATGCATCGTATCGTATAAAATACATTATCCACACCCCTAATATAACCCCTGATTATTATTCTTCATCTTCTTCTTCTTCCTTCTTCAGGATCCTACGAAGCTCACTCATAGCTTGATGAGATTCCATCTTCTTCGAAGGAAGCTTAAGCTAAGTTTGCAATAATAATAGCATACTAAGATGCGTGCATACATATGCGTTATGCGTCTAAAAAATGTTATCTCGCTAGAGGCGTTCTTCTTGGAATGAAGAAGACATCCTCACAGTCTGTGGCCTCTAGCACAAATGTGTGACTTTGCATTTACATAGGTGCAATTGCCCATTAAACCATTGATCAAACCCGGCACGTCGTCTTTTCCATCGTCCTAAAAGCAAGTCCAATAGTCATAACTTACTGGCTAGTAATGAGACCCATATTATTATTGTTGTTATTATTTGTCCATACGAGGAATGGATCATCAATGTGTACATGTTATAGCTGCGTTTGCATGGAAAACGACCGAGAGTAATAAGCGCCAAAGGTAATGAGTGAAGGCGTGTGCAGATTGAAAAAAAACTACTATCATCATCGCACGAATGAATATTGCAATGGTCACACATAAGGATTTAGATAGCAAGAAGCGAGAGGGAGAGAGAGATGAAGAAGGGTCTTAAGAGTTGTTCAAGTTGTATTAAACCTCTTATAGCACTCACAGAGATAAACAGGGAATAATGAAGAGCATGCAAACAATTGTTCCCCCGACTTCTGTGCGCACACAGAGGAATGTGGAGCCTTGCCTGCACAGGCTACAGAACCTGTCAGATGAGGACGATGCTTTCTTATAAACACACACGTTAAATGGAGAGAGAGAGAGAGATCTCACCGCAGTTATGCGAACCAGCCATCATTATCATCATCATCATCA
>JAQFYD010002024.1:0-10594 GCA_034694225.1 Bourletiella hortensis
ACCGCCAAGAAGTGTAACCTCATTGAGGCTATAAACTCTCCAAATTATAGTCTAACTTTTTGCCACCTCAGGCAGCCGATGCACTCGGGCTAGCTGGGCAACCTACAGAAAGGTACGGCAGCACCACACAAAAGTGCATTGCAGTGCAGCGTTAAGCAGCCATCTGATTGTTATGAGCGATTAAATGTGGATATACCTGTTATGGCTGTAAAAATTTCAAGTGCAGTTACATGCCATTTAGGATTCTTTGCTGACAGTTCAGTTGAAAAATGTTAAATTCACAAGTTCCGTTTTGGAAGGGTGAACTAGCTCCCTTTAGGCAGACACTTTTCCACACAATCCCAAAAAAGAGAGTCAGCTTTCATGTCATGTCTTCTCAGTGCATGTGCATTGCAATTGTTATTTGCATTACCAGTTTCAATGCTACTATGATAATGTAGCCTTCCATATTTACTAAATCAATGAACTCGACTTTCATGACACATGACAGGAATTTCGCAGGGAAAAGGCCACTTGTCGTACATTTTACCATTTGCATTTGCTACAAAACGTCTTGCTTAAGCAGCATAATTCAACTTGTGATTGAACGACCCCTTCAGCTACGCTCACCGTTGCGTTGTACATCAGGTTGCTTTCAACTCCAGTTAAAATTGGCGGCTGCCGTTGACCGTCAGCTCAGCTCCCACACAGCTGGAATCGAATTGAATTTCAAGAGCTGCATTCTGTAAAAGCCGCATGGTTATGCCGAATTGATATTCTGAGGATTGTAATTTCAGAATAATCTTTGTTTTGATGGCAGAAATTATGCATATGGTCGGGTTTTGGGTAAATTAAAAATGTATGAGAGGTAAAACTATTGGGATCTGAATATATCGGCCAAAATGCGCTATAAGCCTATTACGGACATTCGCTGTGCGGCCAAATTCTGCCATTCCCTAGAAATCCGCTATAGCCAGATTTCACAGTTATGATCACGGCTACAGAATACTTTGTCTTACCTTAACAGTTGTACACGTATGTACTTGTAGAATACGTGTAACCTTCAGCTTTTCCAGCTACCTTCGTTCCAAACGGTCAAAGGACTCTATCTTTTTATGGGGGTTGCGCCCTGAGCAATGAAATTTTCTAACATTCAACCACCATAGCGTTTGCTCACAACCTTTTAGTCTTCTTAAGGATGTACTTTTTGAACGCCTGTACCGATTTTGGAGCATAATACGATTTTGACGTTGTCCGGAAAATACGCATCTACATGAATTTTGGCATCATTGTAGCCTTAAAGGATACTGAGCTATCGCGTGTTTGGTAAATTTTTTAGATGATGTTGCCATGTGTAGTCAAGGGCGTATTTAGCTGTCGCTAATGCTTTGTAAATGGAAAACTTTGATCCCACTTATCTCCAAAACCTTTCGCCAGATTTATTTCAAATTTTGCAAGTCACTGCTAGGGGTCATCGACCAAATATTTCAGAAAATATATCGAAGGGCAACCCAATACTTCTCCAGCAAGAGCGGATTGAAGTCTGGAACTGAATGTCTGGTCCCCTTGGATACAGCATCAGGGTCTCAAAGTGTGAAACAATTTTCAACAAATTGTAAATTCACGAAAACATTTTGTGGATTTAAAATTTTTGAAAATTGTTTCAAAGTTTGAAGCCCGATGCCCACAAAGGATTCACTGCCCAAAAGCACAATATTGGGCACAATTCAAGAAAAATGGCCGGGGAATTTAAAAACAATTCGTAGCAGCAGCAACAACCCCCAAAACTGTGTTTTTGCTCTGTAACTTGTCTTTAATTTTACTTGAATGCAAGTTGCTCACCTTTAGGAAATAACTCACATCCATACTCCTGCCTCACCTAGTGCAACTCCTGGGCCGTGAACTTGAGAGACTTTACGCACAATTTTGATCATTTGATCCTCAGCGAAATATTGCCATTTCTACATTAAAACAAGTGACTTAGACTGCTGCTTTGAGGAACGTAAAAACTTGCAAATTTTCTTCCTTAAACGGCCAGGCCGTGCAAGACAGAACAGTGCGGGGTGAAAGTCAAGTCAGCCGAAAATTCCAAATGTTCCCGCTACACAAATGTTGTAAGAGAAAAAAGGCGCTTGCTTCAAGGACGAGTGGTCTACGCATGTCGCGCTGGGGTGGACGGTTAAGGCATGGCGCTGGCTGCTCCCCCATTGTCTTTCTACGCAGCATGTGTACTCGTATGAAATACGGGGCACGTGCTGCTCATATGAAGCTTTAGTCGCAGGGGACGAAGAAGCACAAGAAGAGTAAGCTAAAGATTGAGAAGAAAATACGAAATTTGAGAAAGTATAGGAAAGACGAAGAGAAAGATAGGGAGAGATAGCATGGGTAAGTCTGTTTTTTAGGAGGCGAGCTTGCGCGTCCTCCTAATGTGATGGACGGTGATGCCACACCCTTCTCCGGGACCTGGTACGACAGTGAAATTACGAAATAACTGTTATGTGGTATCTATATGACCGGGCGGTGTACGCCAACATTTTGAGCAATGAAACGTGCTGATTGGGTAATACTCGGGTACACCAAGTAGAGAAAACCGTCCATTTTGGGACATTTTCTTGTCGTGACGCCTGTGCATTGGACGGTAGCACCCTGATGGTAATCAAAGTGGTACGTATGATATGTCCAAATAACCGGGCAGTCGGCGCCAACATTTGGACGTACCCTTTAGGTCCATCAGGTAACGCATATGGTCACTACGAAGTGAAACCTGGCCATTTTGTGAAATGTACGTGATGTAACGCTTACCTATCTAGCAGTTTTGCAGGCAAGAACCGTCACATCGGATCGTGCGGTATGTCATAATGATTGGACCGTCGGCGCAATCATTTCCACCCTTCACACTTACTCATCGGCCAATAATTGGATAGACCAAGCTGAGAAAACTGCCAATTTTGGGACATTTTTTGTCCTTACGCCTATATATCGCACTGTAGCGCCCACACCGGTAGTCAAATAGGTACGTATGATATGTCAAAATAACCGGGCAGTCGGCGCCAACATAGTGACGTACCCTACAGGTGCATCGGGTGACGAACATGGTCACTACGAAGTGAAAACTGATAATTTTGCGAAATGCACGTGACGTAACGCTTACCTATACAGCAATTATGGAGGGAAAAATGGTCACACCGGCTCGTGTGGGATGTCAAAATGGCAGGGCAGCGGGCACATACATTTTGAGCCATCACACGTACTGATCGGCCAATAATTGGAATGACCAAGCCGAACAAACCCGCCATTTTGGGACATCACAGTGGTGTGACGCCTAAATATTGGACTGTAGCACCCACACCGGTATTCTGAGTGGTACGAATAACATGTCATAATGACGGGGTCGTCGGCGGCAACATTTCGGCTATCCCCAAAGTTCCAAACGTTTTGAACTATTCCAAGTTTGCATCGTCCCATAACCGGATTCGCCAAGCCGACAAAACCAGCAATTTTTGGAAATTTCCGTGTCGTGACGCCTATGTACCGGACTATAGTTAACACGCCTGTAGTCATAGTGGTACGTATGATATGTCCAATTGACGACGTGGTCGACGTCAACATTTCTACGCAACCCAAGTGAAAACTCAGCCAACAGCTTTGAGTCAAAAATTAAGTACTGATAATTTACACAAATACTATACTCAAAGCATCAATTACAACATTTGTACAAACTTGTAACTAAAATGCGAAAAGCAGTGCATGCCACTCTGTATAATGTTTGTTTGTAGACCATTCTGGCACGGTTAACACATATGTAAGCATTTCTACAAGCGAGCCTCCACATTTTGTACCGCCGGAGGCATGTGTACGGAAAATGGACGCCTTGGCGTAGATTTTTGTTATAATTATTATTGTTGGAAGGAAGGAATGGAAGGAAGGGAGCCTGAAAATATCAATTTATTTCCAGATTGCTCATTGATCGAGTGGCGATCCATGTGTTTGGGAAGGGGATGTCGGTAGTTGGAAGGGAGATGTGTGGGGCTGGAGATGATGACGATGACGGAAGCTGAAGAAGGAGAAGCAATTGGATCGGGACGAGAACTGGAGGCTGGAGTAGGGGTTGGCGCTGGAATTGGACGGGGATTGGCTGCTGGATCTGGTGGTTCTGAAGAAGGAGGAGACGGAGGATTAGGTTGGGGTAAGTTTTGTGCTGTTGTTGTTATTATTATTATTGATATTATTGTTGGTTGTGGTTGTTGCTGCTATTATTACTATTGCTGTTGGTATTGTTACAGGATTGGGAGTGGGAGGGATGGTAGTAGCAGCTTTGCTGCTGCTGCTATTGTGGTTGTGACATCGTCGCATTACTCCCGATGGCAATCCAGTTGCTGCTGTGGAGGAGGAAAAGAAGAAGAAGGAAGGTAAAGAAAAGAATTAGAAAGAATATGAATTAGAAAAGAAGAAACGAGAAGAAACATGGATAGAAATAGAGTTAAACGAAAGAAGGAGGAGGAGAGATGAAGAGGAAGGAAGGGAGGAAACTATTGTAACGAAGAGAGGAATGAGTAAATTTAGGATGGAGGAAGAAGGAAAGGATAGGAAAGAAAGAGAATACGAAGAGATTAAGGAAAGGAGCATGCGAGGGAATAGAGGTCAAGGATTAGAAGGACAGGAAGGAGTAGATGATGGAGCGGAAGGTATGGAGGAAGGAGTGGATGATGGAGCGGAAGGTATGGAGGAAGGAGTGGATGATGGAGCGGAATATATGGAGGAAGGAGAAAGAATTTATGAAAATGTTGGGCAGGTAGGAGAGGAAGGACTTGGAGTGGATGGAGTTGGAGAGTTGGGAGTTGTAGTGGAAGGAACGGCGGAGGAAGGAGGTGGAATTGAAGCGGAAGGAATTAAGGAAGGGGGCGATTTAAGGTAAGATACGAAGTTACCGTCTCTATGATATGGAGAGGGAATAGATTAAGTAAGATTCCAGTAGACTGGACACAACAGGCTCAATGCTGAGCGTAAAACTCATAGAATATGTTTTAAAAAATCTACGCCGAGGCGTCCATTTTGTGTAGACATTCCTGCGGCCGTACAAAATGAGGAGGCTCGCAATTTAACCTAACCTGCACACATTCGCCATAGTGACGGGGATTTCTGCCCATGCAATGTACTAGCGCCACACCTACGCATACACAGTCTTTACACATTTCCTCCTGAAGGAGCATTCACAACGGTGAGGGGAATACTACGCAAGTTTAGAGCAGACATAGAAAGACCGAAAATAGTTTGCATTTTTGGAAACAAATGTCAGCCTACAGTCGCAAAACTGTCGCGGAACAGCTGGATTTCGGTGAGGGCATTTGAAGCTCATTTGGACGAAAGTTGACTCACTTGAACGGTGGTTCTGGGTTTCCTTAGCTTAGTGTTAAACCTTTCATCAATCGTCTCGATGGCGTCCGAACTCAACAACGTTACGATGGCTTCCATTGCCTACATTTTCTGTGTCTTATGCTCTGCAACCATTATTATATTGGTGGTAGCCAAATGTATGAGGGACCGACGGCAAGAACGAGAAGCAGTTCGAGAGACACTGTGTTAATGAAGGAATCTACTGAATTGTACTTCAAGTTGTATAATAAACTCAATGTTTCCTAATTTGGGCGAAGTTGACATTTTCAAGTTACTTTGAAGCCACAATCGGGTGATTTATCACACACGTACGAACACTGGTCACTAAAGCAAGTCTACTGTCAGTTTTCTGCTGTAATATGACGGTCTGACTGTTCGTCCGCTCTGGCTGTAGCATCTTATTTGACGATTATTTCCACCAACTGCATAGAGATCCTTACCCGGGATAAGCATTGTCAGTTTGCATAACTGGCGAAACAAAATGATAGGGCAGAATTACCGATTCTATACTCATGTACATTATGGAAAAGCTCCACTGTAACTCCAAGTGAACAAATTCCGCTCTCGTACCCAGCTGTTGAAGATGAAAGTGGGTAATAAAGGAACATCATTATTTTCCGAAGTGGAGGAGACGGGTAATAATGGCCTTGAATAAATGCGTACTCTGGAGACAATGGTTATTTTGAAGTTTATATCAAGTTTCCATCATTACCACAAAAGCAGATGTTTCACATGTCATGTTCATAGTCTCTATAACGATGGAGATATAATAATACTAGCGGGTTGGACAATGCTTCGCATTAGTTGGCTGACCCTGTGTAACGCGCATTACGTAGAGCTCCACAATAAGGAAGTGGTGATGATTGTGACGGCGGGAGCGTGTATTTGAATGCTCGGAATTATAGTAGAGGATATTCATAGCATTGAATAGTGTTACGTGGACCTATATTGAACGAGCTCGTATAACTTACCAAATGTATTCAGCCGGATCGTCTGGACGATGGCACAGCCCTCACGGACTTCCATGTAGGGGACTTCGCATTTGTAGGGATCAGCATCAGCCGTCATTTAAGGATTAATTTGCAGCTGGGCCAAAGTCCCATTGTTGCTTAGATGAAGTGTACTCCTGGAATATTAGAAATAATCAAGTTTTAATATCAACTGGCAATGTAAGGCATATACTTTGTAACCTAAGAAAAAATCGGTAAGGTGGTAGGCGTGGAAATTAAAGAGGCTTTGGTACAGTCTCTAAAGAGTCACTTAGCTATAACGTTCATATTGATTTTCCATAGTTTGTTTTTATCGTTTTACCACAGCTATAGTTACTCTTTTCAGAGGGAAGTCATTTCTAGTACGATCCCAACTAAACTGCCCTTTTCAGGTAGATTCAAAGATTTAATGTGCTATAAGAAAGGCTTTGTGCCTCACATCAGTTCCATTGCCCTTCTTGCTCACCTATAGTAGTACGTATAAGTATCACTGAGGAGCATCAATAAGAATGAGGAACTCAGTACGTGTTTTCACTGGAGGCTACGGAAAAGCAAAGTCTCTGCAATGGAGGTTCGTTTTCCAACAAAAAATTCCCTCAAGTGGGCCACTTGGTATATAGTAAACATTGCATTACCATGCATACACAGTGTGTGTGCTGCTGCTACTGACTACCATGGCTTGCTGCGGGCTATGTGTCGGCGGTTCATTCTTTCATCTCGTGTAATGGCCTCCACTATTATACAATGTACCCCAGCAGCCAAACTTAGGCCTGAGCACGTCCTGTTTGAGGACTTTTGATTCTTACGTACCAGCCACAAGTACGAACTAAGGACCTAATAAGGATGACCCACTGAGGTACGTTTGTCCAAGTTCAACACATGCTCCGAACGTCCTCACGAGGTACCGCTGGTTCATATCTGGGCCTTTCGCGTACTCTTAAAGTACCAATATTGTACCCTCTTCACACAATGAAATACAGATGCATCTCCCTAGCTCTAAATTCATGCCGATCCCATTAATATTTCCAACTACGACATGACATGACATGAAATTCATAAAAAACAAAGACATGTATATTTCAATGCAACTCATTTTATTAAGACAAACGCACACAACCGCAGAAGGAAAACAAAATTTTTGCCATGCCACAACCATAACTTCAGGACTCATTCCCTAATGCAACAATTTTTAACCTCCAGCTACTTGCAAAAACACCGAAGTTCAAAATTTCTATAGCTTTTTTCACTAAAATATTCCCCAAGTTTTCGCAAATGCCTCACCACAAAATAAATATGATTCACATATGGCACTGTCACAATCACGAGCCTTATGCACACTAGACAAGTTAGTAGTAGAATAGTACAAAAGTACAATTCTGGGGGTTGCTTGCAAAAAAATTGTTTGGCTGTCCACTAAAAAGGAACAGACTACGGTGAAAATTTTTGCTCAAACTTCCCAGAACTTTGTTTAGACTTGTTTCCGTTTAAGTTTGGTAACCATAGGGGCAACAAACTGAAATTCAGACTGTATCCAGTGATTGCTGGTGAACTATGGGTTTGCCCTTCGATTTTATTTGCTCCACGGCAGAGATACATTGTTACCCACCTTATGTAAAAATTTGAGGAAAATCGTAGGGGGGGTTTTGGAGATAATTGGCGCTGTAGTTTTGCCATTTAAAAGTAATGGGCGACAAATAAGACCGTCCGTCACTACCCATAGCAACGGTCGCAAAAAATTCGACCAAACACGCCATACGTCGGATCCCTTAAGGGTCATACCGTCGCAAAAAATAAATTAGATAGGCATGAATGTGGCATTGACTTTAAGCTATTCACTTTGAAGATTGGTCCACGCAGGCAAAGGTTACAGGGAAAAATCTATTTCTTGACCCTCAGCAAACGCTATGGTTGTTGGACTTTTAGACAATTTCATTGCTCAGGGCGCAACCCCCAAAAAACCATCTCAGTTGACAATTTATGGTAAACTCAGGTGGCTAATTAAAGTTTACAAAATTGGATTCTGTCGATGTGCGGTTGTGTCACTAAAAAAACCAAAATTAGATGGATTCTAATTCACATTTTACGAGAAACACTACAGTAAAAAAATCTTCAACGGTCAACGCAACAGCCAAGCCATGCGGCTCTTAAACCGCGGAGAACTTGAGAAGTCATGGCGCGCTAGTCGCGTACCAAAATGATGGCCTCAGTACGTACCCAGATAGTACCAGCTTGTGAAACTTTTGCCCGTACCTGCATTGACCCAAAAGCCCTATCTCAGGACGTACCTAGGCTTTCATGCGCTACTGGGGTAGGGTAGTAGTGAAACGACAAGGGACCCGCACACAAGCACATTCCCGTCTTATGGGAATCAGTTCAGTAGATTCGAACTGAGCTAACGATAGAAACAGGTAGGAAAATCCTCTACTGTACAACGATGCTTCTTTCCCTCACCACATGATTTCACAATGGCCTACTTCCATAGATTTCTGGAGGGATAGATATTACCCGGCCGTATCAACGTGTGCATGTGTGTGTGCTTCAAGCATACATTAGCCCATGTTCCCGCATGTTTCATAAGAACTCTAGCTACTGCTGGCTGAGTCTCCTTGTCGGTTAGTAGTAGTAGCAGTAGTAGTAGTCGTGTGCCATTAGCAATCAATTTTACCTTCAGCTCTCATCCTTTACAAGACAAATTGAACTTTGAAATCAAATTTCCCTTTGGGATATTTTCTCACTCAGGACACAAAAGAGATTTTGCAAGATAGCTTAGCTTTATCCTTCTACACATTCTGCAGCGTATTACATCAAGGACGACACGGTGGGAGAAAATGCAAAAATTGTGTCACCAAATGATGATAAATTGGGTCTAAGTATAGATTATTACGCAGCAGACTGATTTCCGCACGCCTGTTTGAATGTTCAGGCTGGATTATTTCGCTAGTATAGCTACGAACTTGAATTCTTTTCTGGTGGTATTATTGAACATGAAAAAGAGTGTTGATATAGCGATGAATTTCCGCCCCTGAAGCTCAACAACAAACGTATCATTACCATAGCTAGGTGAGTTCAAAGGGCAGGCGGGAGAATGAATGGCACGTGTGTATGCATAACAGCAAGAGAGAATTTTATGACCCAAGTTTCTCAGCCAGCTTTATTTCTCTTTTGAGCAAACCAAGTGTGGATGCATGAAGTGGGGCTATGACGTGTAGTATAGCTGTATGAAGCATTTGTGGGCACACTTGCCGCGGACGTCAGTCAGTCCTGATTGAAACACCGCCGAGCCGGAGCCGTCCATTTCGGCCCATCGTATACTCCCGTCATCCCAAGTGGTCCAGTACATCACCCTTTAAAGTAAGTCAGAATTCATAAAACTGGTAAGGATGATGAACTAACAGAAAACGTGTTGCTCTTTTCTATATCTGCATTAAAGCTACGTAAAATCCTCTCCACTTCCCAGTCCACGCTAAAATCATAATTATTTGGTGCGACCATAATTCGTCAAGCATAACCGACATTATTTAGCCCAAAAACACTATGAAAACCAGAATTATGGATGGGCTAACGTTGATGATGCTGAAATCGCGAGGAGCCTCGTGAATTACTCATGATTTGGACGTCTTAATTTAAGTAAGGATGGCAACGGTATCCCCCATGACAACATCTGAATTTAAACCACAAAAGAATATTCTTACAAGCTCCAATTATGTTTACAGGGTTTGACAAGTCCAGTCTCAGTTTGAGGTAGCTCACTATGGCATCAAAATTACGGCAGCCAAATAAGCTCTAGTTTGTCTTTCAGCAATGCAGCGGGATGGACTTCCCTGTGGACGATACACAGTAAACTGCGATAACGTTTTGGGTAATTTTCACCACAATTCCGTCTTTCTTCTAGTTGAGGATGAATCGATGAATAGGGTGAGTAACCTGAGAAATGTTCCAGTCACTTCCATATTTTCCAATCTGTGTAGATTCCCGCGCCACATAAAACGAGAATTGGGTTTCATTTTCCCCATCCATCTGTTATCTAATTTTCGTCGACCTGAAGGAATTTTTAGGAGGCGAGCCTGTGAGCCTCCTTATGTGATGGCGATGACGTTATACTTTTGTCCGCACGACTTTTCCTGGTAAATGTGAACCGATTCTAGCCATCAAACTCTTAAAATGACTGGCGCACTTAGTACTTGATCCTACACCACTTTGGTTTCGATGCGTCTATAACCCACCTACGTAAG
>JAQFYD010002025.1:0-10593 GCA_034694225.1 Bourletiella hortensis
CTATCCAAAGGATTGTTAAAAAAAGTCTGTCCAGTTCCGCCGCCATGGCGGATGAGGATTCGTGCATTTATCAAGAAGAGATTTTTCTCGAGGAAAGCCAACAAGAGGGAGAGAGAGAGAGAGAAAGAGTTGTTGAAATGTTAAGTAAATGGACCGTAGTCCTTGTCAGTGTCAACTTACTCCCTCCTCCTCCGCCCTCCATCATCTACTACTTACTCCCTTTACTTAACTCGCAAGTCCTTCTCATTGCAAATATTGTTTTCGCTAATAATTTTTCGCCTTAAAATCCCTTAATGCATTGGCCTTGATAACTATAGCCATTTTCGCTCTTCATGGCCATAAAAACGTTCCCAACGGATCGGTTTACAGCATCAAAAGTGTTTGATTTTATGCAGCCCGAGGAAAATATGAGCCGGGGCCATTTATTCAATGTGTGTCATCACACTTGATACTTACTGGTCAGTTTTGAAAGACAAAAAGGACCCTCTTAACCTAAAGTGAGTCAAGCTTTAAATTTTTCAACGTTTTCTACTACTACTACAAACATGATCGATCCAAAGGGAAACATTCTCTCGGCCGATTATCCCAAGGCATTTGTGTCACGAGTGATGGAGAAGATGAAGGTTTAAGATGATCAAACAAACGATCAGATCTTTCATGTTTTCGCCCTGACTGTGTAGCTTGCTACATCAGCCTCTCACATGTGACTCTGCAAAGTGATTCGTTAATGGCAGCCTCCCCTTTATACTCATGGCTTGAAGGGTTAAATTTTTATGACATTGATTCCGAATTTTTTTCTGGTGGATTCCAGCAATACAACAGACTGGAAGCAAACTTTCTTCTATAGCTTCCTATACGAGCAGGTGAAAAAGGGATAATAATGACGACAAGGCGATACGGAAGACAAGTAAAAATTCCAAGCGTTTGCCACAATGGCTTAAAAATGTTGCTCCAGGGAAGCAACAAATTCCCTCATCCTATCCTGCTTTCATGTAATAATCCGAGCTTTTCTTCAGGTTAAGCGGAGACGAAGAAAATTCGAGATGGTTTGTCCATGTCAGTTCACACAAACACACGGATTCTCTCCTTCTGTTTACAGTTGAATTTTACACACGTACGTACGTAGTAGCTAGGTAGTTACCCGTGCTGGGCTCCATAGTAATTGAAAAAGTTGTTGAAAAATCTGGAGACTCGGATCTTGAGTGTCTAAAGTGGCTCAGATGGCATCCTTTACTGTCATTAGAGTGACCCTTTTCCCCCTTTTCAGAGTTGTTGTAACAAAGAGAAGTAGTAGGAGTAGGGTGCAAATAATACTTTACCTACCACTGCAACTCATTTTCCAACTTGAAGACGCAATGACAATGGCATCACCGAAAAAAGTGGGGCTGACTGAGATTTTTAAAACTGCTTGAGCACGCACATGAGTCAAGGACCGACTTCTTTGTCTCTTTCCCTTTCTCCGGGTCAAAGATCAAGAAAATTTCTGTCGAATGTGAGAAGGGCTGCTACGGGAAATTGAGTTGGGTTTTCTTCACGTTCCTTTACCATAAGTTATGCTTAGTTAACATCAAAATTCCCTCTTCTACAAGCTAAAAAGCCTAAAAGATATGCGAGGACGGGCAAGGATGAGAGAGAAGACGAAGAAAGTCTCCAGGGATTTCAACAACACTACTAGCTACTTTTGGCTGGCACATATGAAAAAGAAATTATGCGACTATTATTATGTACTGCTCTCCTTCTACAGCAGTACAAAAAACTGGTTCATGATGCCACTTTAGTAATCAACTAAATGAAACTTGAGCTGTTTTCTGCGAAAAAATTCCGTTTTGTACCCGGAGAAAGGGGGCGCGTAGGAGCAGTGGTAACATAAAGCTTGACTATGTTACACAACACATGGAGCAGGAGGCTTTTACAAAATTGCACTTAGTAAAGCCACATGGGGACCCTATGAAGCAACTTTAGCTCTGTGTGAACAACACTCACACACACAGACAGATATATCTACAATTCACACCAGCATTTTAGAATAGTTAAAGCAGCTCCTCTATTGTTATCATCCGCCGAATTTTGCGTAGCTATAGTTTCCCGGCTAAATGTTGATCCGCATACAAAATGGCCATTTGAAAGTACATTCAAGCTCATGTCTATGCTCTTTTAGCAGGTTATGATGCGCTTAACGGGAGATATAACTGTCTAATTTTAGGAACGTTCCATTCATAGTCGGCATTCATATGTACATAAAAGCACTCTTACTGGCCCAGTGGCTCTCTTTTAATTTCCATATGGGACTTTGAACTATGAACTGGGGCACAATGAATTCCAAGTCCCTATGCTCCATTCAGGATCTTTGTTCACGGCAGCATAGCATGGCTAAGCCATTGGAAATTCAACTAGATGAACCGAATGGTAGCCGGGACAGCTCATCCGTCTCAGCTCTCCCCCAACAAAAATGAATGGCCCGATTCCGGACCAGAAGAAGACGAAGAAGAGGACGACGGCGGAAACCACATAATAATTTTTGACAATGGAGCATACTGAAGTGACAGCTTGAGTCTGGACCGCACTAAACTCACTTTCTTACTTCCAAGTGAAGTAAGAAATGGGAGATGAATGGTCTCAACCGCAATGTCAAAGCCTGTCCTGTAACATTTGGCCCTCGAATTTGTATTCTTAATGCCCAAAGACCTCAAATTAATCAGCCAAATGGCTACGTATGGGTACTGAGACTCAAATGTTCAATGGATTAATTATTGGTAGCCATTTGAATTGTACTTAATTGGAGTCCAAAAGGGAAACAAATGGGGCAAAGTTTTGGGTCCAGTACGAAAGCTATCATTTATTACTGTGGGGAGAAAGCATACGTACAACAAATGGCTACTATTTTACCCATCATCAAGGCCTTGCTAGTATGACGTGGAAGAAAGTTTGGCTAACAGGACTAAAGGATGAATAGACGGAGACATTATTAGACAATGGCTGAGTACAGAGTTCTTGTTAGTGTACATACCTCATCATCATGATGTAAGAAGCAGAGAAAATGAGTTTTGAAACTAAAATAATTCTTAGTGTAATGAGCTTGTGAGCAATTGTTGTTTTAAAGGACAGAAGAATGAGAAGAAGATTGGTTGGGCTTATCAGTAGTTTTGTCTAATTTACCGAGTAATAAAAGTCAAGAAAAATAGAGTAATACTTACCCTTGTTTGTATGTCTTGTATGCAAATTGTCGTAAAGATTCCAGGCGATTGTTTCCTTCTTGTCGCTGCTGAGTCTCTTTATGTCTTGCCTCTGAGTCACTTGAGATTACGTGACGTTTCAGATTATTATATTTGTTGGAACTGAACTAGTTTTTTTGTACTGAGGTGAATAAAAAAATAAATAGAATTTCTCCCTCTGTTGATAATGCTTCCTTTTGTTGTATGCAGCGATCCTTCACAAGACAAGATTCTGATGATGATGGTGAAAAGTCTTTCCTTCTGTCTGTCTCAAAGCGGCTCTCTCTCAGGATGGTTGCAAGTTTCGGACTGGAGACAAAGACGGTTTGGTCCGGACAATTTATACAGTTTTGTACCCCTTCGCGTACTACTACTTATATATTTGAGGCTTTTGGCTAGCTAGTATTGGTTCATGGCTATTATGACGTGAGCAGACTTTACACCCCAACCATAGCTAACTACGGCTACTGCTACTACTACCCGCTCTATCCTACAAGTATCCTTTTCCACTTTTACGCCACAAAAGGCCACTATACTATTCCATTTCCACCCACACACAAGACTTTTGTTGCAAAAAATTTCGCTCTGCACGGAATCATAGATATTCCCCTAAACGTCATCACAGCCAAGGCTAGCGTTATTTTGGCAGTTCACGAAAAAAAAGTGTTTACATACTGAACAAACATGAATCCATTTGTGCTGTTGAGCGGGATGAGAAACTGAAAATTTTTCGTAATTTTTCTCCATTGTGTGAACAACATGTCATTCACTTTGTGTTTAACGACTACATAGCGAATAGCCCAAAAAAGTTGTGTTTATTAGCCAGGACTTGGCCTAAGGTCTGAGCGAGCAAAATGATTCATAAATTTTGGGCCGAAAGTTGTATAGAAGTTTACGTTTATTATTGCTCTCATTGTGATGCAGATTTTTGGATAAAAAGAAGTTCAAAAAGGGGAGTGATAAAAAAGAAGAAAATGAAGAAGTAAAGGAGGGGAATGGCGGGCTTCCGGAGTTGTAAATTTTTCCAGGACTTTTTACACAGACATACACAGACACACATTCAACTCACGCTTCAATGCTATATGAACAAGTTTGAATATCCTAGACGCCTTCCCAGTAGCTAGTGACTGTGAATGGTATGCCTCGTGTGCTACTTGGCTTCACTTTCTTTCCACTCATCTGATGATAAAATGCTCCAATAATTTATCAAATTCAATCCTCCGAACGTGATCTACCAAATCTTCATCAAATTCTCCTTTCTTCGTCCTGCCATCCTGTCCGCAAGCATGAGTAGAGAACAGCCTCAAATTTTCCATTCCATTTCCCTCGCACATAAATTTATGTTTTTTGTATCTCCCATGCTATAGTAGTGCCCTGCCCATTGTGCTCAGGCTAAGCGTACAAAATGCTTAAATTAGCCCAAAATTTGACCTCATGTGCTGTCATGTGATTCATTTATCTTTGGCTCATGAGGCTGTCCGTTTTGGTTCTTATAAACTACTGCGACCTTCACTCGACATTGAGCATATTTTTGTGGGTCAGCATCTTCGGTTTAAATAGTATGAATCTGAATAGCTACGATTGTAAGCATAAAGTTGTAGAAGTGGGACGGAATACACTTTCAGTGTTGCTTGGAGCAACGTTTCCAGCATGGACAACGTCTCCCGTTGTACATTCGAGTAAGAAATCTTGAGTTTTTGGCTACTTGTCTCTTGTGTTTCTGCTGCTGGCTAAAATTAATACTGTAGTAGTTTGTATACAAAAAAAACAAAGCAAGAACAACTTGTCAGTTTGTGATTTGTACCATCAAGATAAATGCTTGCTGGAGGAGATGCTTCTATTTAGCGTAGCATGTTCGGCTATAACAAATGCTTATGTAACATAATGGACGGAATGAAATATCGTAAGGCTTAGAGCTATGACGTCGACAGTAGAAGTAGCAGTTAGAACTAGCTTGCTGGCTAGCAATGGTATAAGCAACTAGACGGAATCCGTTTACGGGATGCATTCCTAGGCGCCATAATAAGTACTTAAGGATATTCTGCACTATTCCGGATCACATTCATAACTGTATTTGCCCCCTCCCATACTACACCAACCATGCTGGCAGACTTGTTGTTATGGGAGAAAGTTGGCATTCAAACTTTTCGATCTCCGGCAAGACAGTAGTAGTAGCAGTAGAAGACAGCTATAGTAGCTACATAAGAGAACAGTCATCATCATTCACAAATGGATGAGCAAATAGCACAAAAAATTCCACTATCTATGTATTTCAGGGTCCGAATCCCTATCTATAGTTCCAGACTCATTGTCAGAGGAGAAGAATTCATCCATCATTAAATCAGTCAAATCATCTCGGAAACTGAGCCCACATTGAAAGGAAACATTGAGAACTAATGGTTGAGGATGATGTCATGGACTACAGTAGTTGAATTAGTAAATGGCAGTAGCTACAACAACTATCGGGGGCGGGGATATCATAGCTATAGACAGTTTACGTAAATCTTAGCAAATGTAAACCATTCATCGTAGTACAAGAGGATAATGGAAACTGGAATCCGTCCCATTAGAATAAGTTTTAGCATTTCTCCATACGGAAGGGTTGATACGTTGATAGGATGTGTTGTAATGCGGGGAACTTTTTGGGAATGTTTCCATTTCCCTAGGAAATCCATTATTATTGCCAATCTGACAAAGAGTGACATACTCACGTTCTTATCATTACGGACAATGGGGATGGACCCGTAGATTGAATAAATATACAGAAATTAATTCTATTTGCCTAAATAAATATTTACGGGATTCAGTACCAAAGCCAAAAAGTAGTATCCGTGCTGACCTTAGGCATTGCATTAGGATGAATAAAAGCTGGAATTAATCAAAGGGAACTCATTTTCCACTGTCTAATCACAATGTCCAGTCTTTCTTTGTTGTCAGTTTAATCTTGTTTCAAAAATTGCTCGACACGAGTGCGGTTCAAGCGTCGCTATGGCATAAATCCTTTGATGTAGACCGGGCATCGTGATCGAGCGTCTCGCACGGGGCAACTTAGCATGGTGGAGCGAGCAATAATATTTTTTTATGAAACACCAGATGTAATTGCAGCTTTTTCCAAGGTAACGTTGCTAGTTTCGAGTGCGCTTCTATTAAGCAACACCGGGATATCCAGTCGTCACAAATTGAATTTCGGTGAATTTTATAAATCCGACAAGATTTCATTTCCGGTTACGTATCTCAAAAATGATTTAATCTTTGGGTCTTCCTGTCCTCAAGGAGGATGCTCATACCTACGCAGATCTTGTGATTCACTACTCTTTCATGCTATTAAAATTAGCCGGATAAATTAAGTGTGATGAAAAGGCTGAAATTATGCTTGTCCCTCAGGTCTTTTATAAATGATGCTAATCCAGTTTTACATTAACGACATTTTGTCAACTATTATTCTGAATGCCGGACGGAAGACAAGAAGCGGAAGAGATTTAAGGATTTTATGTAAATAGGATCTTTTTTATTATTTCACCGACCTTTTTTTCTGTCCTCTGACCCATAAAAAGGCTTATGGGCGGAGGTATTAAAATGTGACATAAATACGACCTTACTTCCTCCCTTTCTTGGCTACAGAGTTTCACATAATTTTTCCCTCATTTCCCCCTCCCTCCGGCCGTCTCATTCGTGAAAGGTCTTCTGTGAGGGAACGGGCCAATTATTATGGATTGCTTAGCTATATTCCCTTCCCTTGTTCTTCAAAAGTACTTCCGGTCGTTTTAGGAACACTTTACGTAAGAAACTGGAGAGGATTGCGGGCATAAATGGCGACGGATTCTTGCTACAGTGTAACGGGCTGTTAGACGGCGGGTATAGAGACTGTGTAACAGGACCGCATGTTAATGCAATTTAATGACTATAACAGTAGCAGTCATGCAATGAGCATGGTTTGCTAAAAGGGACAGGTATTTATAATACCTTGTAAAATTCAACTCATGCAAACCTTCATGGAATCTTGAGACCAGTGGAAGAGGATCTTACTCCTGTTCTGTGGGAATGACATGGAGGAGAGGGTTGTGGACTTATAAATTTGTAATTGGTAATACCTCGGTGCATATTACCAACGCAAGCTTAAGCTAAGCTTAATACGCCGGTAGGATCCTATTTGTATAGCTCTCATTTGCTGCTGGGCTATCGAGAACCGTCATATTCATTGGTTTGCATTCATTGTAAGAAATTGAGCTTCCACGCACAAAAAGTGTGAAGAAGAGCTTCAAGATGAGCGTATGGGGATCGGGAGACTCCTATGGAAAAATAAGGTTGAGACAGTAGCTTACTGGTGACGCAGTTACAGGAGATGTTGTGCAGTAAAGCTGAAGCATTCAGAATCCTCAGGAGTAAGATACAAATAGCAAAGAGTACGGAGCACAAGTGATGAGAACAGAGCGTCTCCTCAGTCAGTTTTATGGTCCACCGCCCGTGACTGTTCCTTAGTTGCCCCAAAACCCACGGAAATAGACCTTCAAAACTTGGAGAAAGCATTTTATTGAGAATTACAAAACGTGGGCATTCATAATGAATGCACACTATTCGAGGTAAGAATCAGGCATAAGTAATTTAAAATGTACGGCGGAGTGAATGAGCCAGTCAGTTTTGATAGTTTTCACGTGTTCCATGTCATACTTGTTAGGAGGAACGTTCTTGTCATCATATAAAACAACGTGGGAAGTCAAACATAATTTGTGTGGAGTTTTATTGTGCTGAGCCGCATGGAACCTCTCAGGACTTTCTAATGGGTCCACCATATCCGGATTCGGTTCACGATTAATGACGGTCCCATCACCGAAAGCGATGAGTTTAGCCAAATCTTTTTTGTTGAATACACAACTTGAATGGCCAGACAATGACAACTTCTTTCCACCACCACTTCCTTTCTTTTCTTCTCCCTTCTTTTCTTTGGCCCCATCATTATTAATGGCCCAACTACTGTTCTTGTACATGTAAAAGTTGAATCCGTTGAACAGACTTGGATTCTGAGAAGAAAAAAAACAGAGAATAGCAGTCAACAGAATAGTCAATAGCAGGACTGACAAGTGAAATAACGGACGTCATAAGAGTAAAATTTTCAAGAGACAGAATATGACTTTACCCCATGTTCTCGGTTGATGCGGGCTCGCTCAACGGCACTGTCACATGTGCCTCCATTAGATGATGGAATATTTTCGTACTGACAGCCTCCAATTTGAAACAAATTGGGATCAAGGAATCTCTTCACATCAAGAGAGTCTTCGAGCCCTGTGGAAAAATCCATGGTGTGCACTTTCCTTCTATGCATTTTATAAATAATTTTCTTAAAATTTCAGTCTTACATTTGCTGCCTAGCATCCAGCAGCCATTCAGGATTGAGACGATATAATTGAAACTCAGTGGAACCTTTGATTTTGGTTTGGCATCGAACACGACATGTGTGACTTCCTTGCTGTTGGACGAAAAAGTATCACTTCAACATTAGTAACGAAACACATAGAGGATTACAAAAGGGACAGTCAGTGCAGTGACCTTAGTTCCTTCGACACTTTGATGCCCAAAAGTTGCTGGCAATTCCGTAGAAAATCTTTTTCCGGGTTGTAGTCAAAGAAAAACATAGCATTCTGGAGCGAAATCTTCAGTTCGACGGAAATTTGTGTACTTTGTGACTGATTAACTGATTTTTTCTCCCATTCAGTGAACACCTTCCGGACTGCAGCATCCTTTGCTAGGTCTCTATAAAAACAATGCAAAAGAATCAGTCTTTGTCGTACTACTAGCGCTTATCTGGGGACGGTAAGAATAAAAATAATTATGTAGCTCATGTACATTGGTAGCTTTCCTTCTGATGTTCTAAGTGCTGGTGATGCAGACTCTGACAAAAGGTACTTGACGATTAATTTTAGTCCACGACGAGAAGCTTCATGAAGTGGAGTTGAATTGTTAAGACCCAGTGCATGAACATCAGCACCAGACGTGACCAAGAATTTGACCATATCCAAGCTCGGAACTTTGGCACATATTGCCTCATGCTGGAAGATGAAAACATCAACTATTATTCTTTGCATTCGAAGCTGTATAAGCTAGTAACTCATGTACTCAGTGGGGGCAAACGTACTAGAGGAGTCCAGCCTGCATAGTCTTTAGCATCTACGTCCGCCCCAGCAGCCACAAGCTCTTTGACTTTTTCCAACTTCCCATTCCGCACAGCAATATGCAACGGAGTTTCCCCTTTCGCATTCTTCTTATTCACATTGGATGCTGAGGGTGAAGACTTGACATCTTTTACAATATCACTGCCACTCGTACTGATGCTTCGGGGAGGAGGTTTAATAAACTCGTGTTTCTTCTCAGGTTTAGGACTATCAACAATGCTGCTGCTTGTAGCACTGCTATCAGAGTCCTTCCTACGACGTTGTTGTTGTCTGTTCATGGTTTTGGGCTTTGGCTTCGTACTTTGCGATTTAAATTCATAAATATCCGATTTTGCAGGTGATGGTGCATCGTCATTATCTTCTTCATTTATTTTCTTACTACGGCGGGTGCTAGCAACAGAACCATCTGACTCTTCTACATTTATCCTTCCACGGTCTTGTTTTGCAGATTCTAGAACTATTCTTTCTCTTGAGTTATTTGATGAGTCTCTGCTCTCCGACTCGCGTTCAGGAAAGAACTTCTTTTGCCGTTTTGATTTCCTACTGCTCTCAACCTCCACCTTTCGTTCTGGTTTTTCCGTAGAAGGGGATCTTCGCCTTGCTGAGCGTCGAGAGGAGCGAGAATTTGGGGTGCCGAATATTGAATCATCATCGTCTGTAGCATCATCCATAGTAATCAACTTTTTTAGTTGCCGTCCTGAAGATTTTTTAGTGCCAATCTGTTCTTTCTCAGGCATTACTAATCGATCGAGCAAAACAGTAGGATTTTTTGATTTCACTTTGTTTTTAGATTTTTGACTCAACGGCTTTTTCTCAGGCGAAGGTGGATGAGGGGTCAAAGCCGGGAGGTCGGGGTCAAGTTCCTCCTCCATTACTTCATCTTCTTCACTTAGACCAAATAATGCACTCAACGATGTACGTGACTTTCTTCCGCCCTTTTCCTCCTTTGAATCGCATTTTTCCAGCACAGGTGCTTCAGCCTCTTTCATGAAGACAATATCGTCCGTTTGCTCTTCTATGTTCTCTTTCATTGCTCCAGTAGCGGACTCTTCCTTTGTAGATTTCTTTTCCTGGTTGAGCATCTGTTGAAAGCGGAGCAGCTCAGACAGCAGGTTCGTAGTAAAGTCATCCAGAATCCGATCTCTGGGGGTTATGGCAATTTCACAGGTCACACACTGACGGGACTTTTGAATACAGGATTTACAATACTTGTG
>JAQFYD010002026.1:0-10589 GCA_034694225.1 Bourletiella hortensis
AGTAATACATCATGTATTATTTGAAATAAAACTAAATATACAATGTTTTAATAATGTAATATTCATTATAAAACAAGGAAACTACATATATACAATTTTTTTAAACTACAATTGGCGACTTGAAAGCAAATTACCATTTATGTGAAAATTTGTCTAAAATTTTTCACTACGGATTAGGATTCTGTAGAAGCACTATCATTCTACTAGAAATGGTCTACTAAATTTATTTGATATTTTCAAATAAAAAACAATAAAAGATAGTAAATTTGATATTTGAATTTTCTTCTATTTTTTATTTGGTATTTATATAAATTTACTTTTAGATTCGATTGTTTTATAAATTTTATGCAGTAAATTGATAAGTGTAGTGTATTACTTAATACTTATTTGTAATAAAATTATTTCATTATATAAATTTGTATTTTTAAGTTTTTTTGCTATGTTTTAATGGTTATTTTGGTTCTTAAAATGTAACAAGAAAATACTGCAACATTTCAACTATAGAATATGTATATTTTAATCAAATTTTGTAAATTAAATATAAGTATTGTAAAATAATAAAAATCTCATCTTTAGTTAAATTTATAATTGATTTAAAATCGGGGTTTTTAATTGTTTCTTGGGGTTTTCAATATTTTAATGCATTGTACGATTCATTTATTTGAACAAAACTTGTTCTAAGTCTTATAAATAAAGTATTAAACTATCGATAGAGAGATAGACAAAAATATGAAAAACAATATCTATGTTTACAAAAAATGGAAATAATTTTAATTATTCTTATTACCAATGGCTCATTTTAATTATCAATCTATTTATTTAAATACAAACATTTTTATTTATATGTTATTTGATGATTTCATATGTATTAATGCACCTATTATTAATACGTCATTAACTGGATCTGGTATTTTTCAATTAAGGTTATTGATTTTATAGCCATTTAAATCGATCTTAATCAAATTCACAAACATTATATACAATATAAAAATTTTGAGACTCATAGAAATTTTAAAAATTGGAGTTTGATATATCAAATTTCGTATTTTTCTATCAAAAAAAATAAGTAAAATCAATTACCAAATACAAAAAATCAACAATATAAAAAAATTACAATTTATCAACATGGTAAAGATTTACATTAATTACTTTAATAGTGTATAAACAATTATTGTCATCATCAATACTTAGGGGTATAAATAAGAGCCCATTTATTATATTATTATAATAATAATATGAATTTATTAAGCTTTTTAATCGTCTATTTAGCATATTATAAAAAGGTTAATTGTAATGTTTATAAGAGAGGTTCTTATGGTACTTTTGATGATAATAATAATCAAAAATCTAATATGGGTTACGGTAAAGGATATGGAAAGATTGAAAATATTAATTATGATAAGGAAACTCCTATGTATTATTATAATATGAGTTCTGATAATCAAAAACAAAATTATCGAATTTCATATGCAACAGTTGATATTAATAAAGCTCCTGAAAGTTATAAGCAAGGTTATTCAAAGTCTGAAGATAATGAAGGTATGCTGAATGATAATGAAGGTATAATATCAGATAATTATTATAATGGTAATATGAAGGATGAAGATAATAAAGGTAGTATGATACAAAATAATAAAGGGAGTATGATGCCAAACAACTATAATCAAGGTTATATGAAACCTGAAGTTAATGAAGGTAATATAATGCAGGATAATTATAGTAAAGGTTATATGAAATCTGAAAATAAAGCTGATATGATGCAGGATAATTATATTCAAAGTTATATGAAGTCTAAAGATAAAAGTGATATGATGCAGGATAATTATACTAAAGATTATATGAAATCTAAAGATAAAGCTTATATGATGCCAGATAATTACAGTAAAGTTCATGTGAAGCCTGAAGATAACAAAAGTGATATGCTACCAGATAATTATAATAAAGGTTATATGATATCTGAAGATAAAAGTGATGTGATGTCAGATAATTATAGTAAAGATTATATGAAGCCTGAAGATAATAAAGGTGATGTTATGGCTGATAATTATAGTCAAGTTAATATGAAGCCTGAAGATAATAAAGGCGATATTATGACAGAAAATTATAATCAAAGCTATATGAAACCTGAAGATAATAAAGCTGATATGACGCCAGATAATTATAGTCCAATCAGTGAAAATCCAAATGATAATAAGAAACCTTATAATAATATGGTAGAAGATTATAATAAAGGTTATATGAGTTATGAAAATAAAGATAAAATTCCTGATAATAAAGTGGAAAATATGGGTATAAAATCTGTGTATTCTTTACCTTCTAATAAAGGTGAATCTAAACCTGCTAATGGTCAAGGATATGAAGATAATAAAAAATCGGATAAAGAGGATTTTAAATTATCATCACATAAAAATGAAGATTATTCTGATAGTGATTATATGAAGAAAAATTATAATATGCTTTATGGAAGTTATAAAAATGATTCCCCCAATTATAATAATGGTTATACTAAAGCTGGAGACTCTAATATGAATTCTGCTGATTATATGGATAGTAAACCAAGTGATTATAATGATAAAAGTAGTGATAGTAAATATAGGGGAGAGAATTATAAAAAAGTTTATAATCAATATTGATTACTTTTATAATAAATTTAAAATATTATTTTATTCTGTTTTTACTGCTTTGTTTTTGTGTTATTTTTAGATTTTTATCTTTATTTTGCTTTGTATTATTTACCCTATTTAACGCGTTTTCTGTTCAGTCATTTTTACGTGTTTTCTGCGAAGATGTAATGTACATTAACAAAAAAATGTACTAGTGACTAAAACATCTAAAACACCAAAAATATAATTTTTAAAATTTATTTAAAACTTTAATTTAATGATCAGGTTTTATAAATAAATGATTTTTAGATAAATAAGTAAAAATAGTAAAACAATGTTTAATTTATTAAAATAATTATTTTATTTTAAATAAAAATGATTTAGAATTTGTTTCAAATTGCCCAGAAAACGCGTATTGTGTAAATTTAACGCGTTTTCTGCGCAGATGTAATGTACATTTTTTGCGCAGAAAACGCGTTAAATACGGTAGTTTTTTGTCCAAATTTTTTTCTTGGTGAATTTGTAATATAAGTAAATGTTAGCATATATATGAGATGTAACGTAATAATTTATAGTTTATAAATTTAGTTAAATTTTCTTTTTTTAGTATTGCTTTTGATTCATATTTTTATTTTCAATACGCGTATTTCAAAAGTTTTATTTGTGCCATAAATGTGCATAATATCTGTTAATATACTCTATAAATTTTAATTTTTTTTATACTTAAATAATTTTGTAAAATTTTGATATAATTAAAATATATTTATATTGAGAATATTAATCACTTTAATAATTTTTAAATATTTTTAGTCCAAAAAATTATGATTTAATTTGGTTATTTTTTTATTTATTCTTGTCAATAATGTAATTATAATTTTCGTATAAAACATAGATAGATTTTACTGCTCTGAAAATTTCGTGAAATATAAAGTATATAGAAATAGCATTTGTCAAATGTTTTTAAGAGTCCTAATACTTAGCCTGAAAAAACCAATAAAAGAAATTGTTTTATATAATCCTTTCCATACGAGAGCATTTTTCAAAAAAATGTGACTGTATGTCTAAGCACAGAGGGATATTATCTTCTATAATTTCATATATGTTTTATTTGCTTTTTTAGCATTTCTTTATTAATCTATTTTTCATTTTATATTTTCAATAAAATACATGTCATCTTGTACAATTCGTAAGGAAAGGGTTAATTTGTATCGGTTATAGATTCTTAACAATATTGGTAAATTTTGAAAAATGTTAAAATCATTTGCATATAAAATCAGTTCAAAATTTGGTATAGCTAAGGTATATTTGTATTTTATTTTCGTGTTTGAATATCCAATAATTTAATACTTTGTAAGCACGGCAGAATATCCGCAGTGAATAACAACGGAAATTTAAAAACAAAACAAATTTTTTAAAGTATAAAAAGAAGGCATCAGATATTAATTTATAATATGTTTTTATTTACTATTTTTAATTTTGTTATATCAAAAAGTTTGAATGATGTTTTGGTTGATTATAATAATTGTCTTAGCAAGTTAAGCAATAAAGATATTGAATCTATCAATACATGTTTTAATGGCAAAATAAACCGAGAATCAATGGAAGAAAACATGAAATGTAATCATCATTGCAAAATATACAAGACTAATAAAGAATATAATGAATGTATTAAATTTTGTATACTTAATTCATATACTATGTTATATATACCTAAGAAATATAATAAGTACTTTGCTTCTTATAGAGATTACTCGAATTTTATGTCTTTTTATAATCTCATTCATGATCATAGTTCTGATGAATTTTTGCTTGATGATGATACTCCTATTGGTTATATCGCTTTAGTCTTAAATGATGCTTATAATATTGAATTGGATAAATAAAGTGTTAGTGAAACTTCTAATGTATCTCATACAGAAGTTGCTCCTTAAAAATATATAATTAAATTGAATTATCGATCCTATGTATATTTTTGTATATACTTTGTTTTCATTGTATATAAATTATTTATTGTTTTGCTTTTATTATCACCATCTTTTTTGTCGCTGTTTTTTATAAAGTTTTTCTTTCTTATATAGGCTGCTTGAAATATTGGAAAAATACTTATTATTGTGTTGATATTCATACATTGAAGCGTATCCTATAATATAAAGTAGTATTTTTAAAAAAAATTGTATTATGTTTATTATATGAATCTATACAGCAAAAAATATTCACAATAATTTTTAGTTATGTTTATTTTTGTAAAAATTATACATTTTTTAAAAAATATATTTGGGTTTTATAATTCTAAATATCAATTTAGAAACAAATTTTTTAAGCTTTAACTTATAAGCATAAGTTTTGAAATAACAGTTGAAATGTTTTTCAATCTTATAAATGGAATAATCCTGTTTGGAAAATTTTAATGATAAATTATATTATTGGATTTTTTATTTATAAAAGGTAGGGAATAGCTATAAAAAAATAAGGTTTGATGCAATAACTTTTACTTAAATGAATATTTTATTGTTTATTTTTTAATACAAAATCTTTTATTAATCATTTATAAAAAATTATTATTAGTTTTTCTATATAGCAGTTTTCATTTTAAAAGCACAGATTCTGAAACAAATTCCGCCACACCCAATTTTGGATATTTGTACAAAAAAGATTATGCCATATTTAGGTGCAAATAGTGTTTAAAATTTTCCGAAAATTAAAACATTATTTCATTTTTTTGGAAATTTCGGTTTCTTTCACTTTTTTTTGGCTTGAAAACCATGTTGTATTAAAAAGCAACAAAAACAAAGAATTAAGGCTTTAAATTTATATCATTAATACATCAATACTTCATATTATACATCAAATCAGGAAATTGGATTTAATCTATCTTTTTCAATTGAGATAAAGTGTTGAAACGAAAAATATGCTTTTCACTCAAATTTATTCTTTAACTTCCAGAGAAAAGATGCGACTTTAAAACAAAAACAAATCGATTTTTTATACTTTAAAATGCCCATTTTAATTAAAAATTTTTTTCAAAAATATTTTTTTAAGATTTATTCGGGTTCAAACTTAAAGAATAATTGTGTACTTTACTGCTTGTTAATTTAGACTGATGTCAAGTATGTATTTAAAGTTAGATTGAAATAATTCAAGAGAGATTAAATTTAATAGCTTTTAGTAATAAATTCCTTGTATGGCTAGCTTAAATTGTTAGGAACACCATTTAGAACTTTTTTTGTTCTCACAATCAATTTCATATGTATTCATAAATTGATTTGAATATTTTATAACTTAATTTGAATTTTTGTCAAAATGATGGCCTTAGTTAAATGTGTTTTATAATATGTTATTTAATAAAGTACTAAAAAGCTATGTCATAATTAATTGTAAATTCTTTTAATCTTGTCTTATTCTTTAAAAGTTTTCAATAATTTCACTAAAGATTAATTCAATTCTTTATGGAATTTTCATTTCGGAAAGAATTCAGTTTTATTCTTTTTCGAACTCTAGGTGCAAAGAACTTATTAAAATTAACAGTAATTGAAACTTTGTATTTGATGTTGTCCCTAAAATACATGTTGAAACCTTTAACAATAGATATCTAAAATTGATAAAGTATTCAGGGGTTAATAATATTGATAAATATGTCGATATGAATAAAAATCATCCTTATTTTATAAAGGTAGTACAAAAACGTTGTATATATTATTTTTCAGTTAAACTAATCTTTTGGTTTTATTTTTGGATATTCAATAAATTTCCGATAAAAACTATCTTTTCTAAATGAAAACTGCCATATAACAAAAGAAGAAAGTTTATTTATAACAAATTGTTCAAGAGACCCTTTTTATTAGAACTTGCAGAAGCAGAGTTCAATCCTAATAAAGAACCACTATTTGCATTAGTATCTGTTGTAGTTACTGTAGTTTGTGCAGGTATAAATTCTTGTCCAACAACTTCTACTACTTCATCTTGAAATTGTGGTGGTGGATAATATAATTCTGGGTAATCTTGATAGAAATAATCTGGAGCATATCCTTGATTAAAATTTTGAACTCCTCCATATCCTTGATTAAAGTTCTGAGTATTTCCGTATCCTTGATTAAAGTTTTGGGTATTTCCGTAACCTTGATTGAAGTTTTGTACACTTCCTGAGCTGATTAATAAAGAGAATAAAGAAGTAGTAAATAACATTTTTTTAATTTTGTAATAATTAAGTATAAAATACATTATTTATAGATATTATGATGGTGTGTCTTAATTGCTATTTTTGAGGTTATGGTTGTATATTTTCTATTTTTTTATTTTAGAAGTAACTGTTATTCTATAAATGGTAATTATCTATTTTTTACTTTTTACTTATTTGGCTTTTGATCCTTTATAATTCTCTTTTTGGAAATTCTTTCTTTATTTGGACATTTTTAAAATTATCGCTTTTATTACTATTTTCCTTTTGTATATTTTGATGTCAAATACTGTATTAATTTGGAAATGATATTAATAAACTATCTTATTGATTTTAAACACAAATTATTTTGAAAATATTACTTTTAAAAAAATATGATCAGACTTATTTAATGTCCATAAATAGTTGAGATTTTAGCAAATTAATTCAATGAATTGAAATAATATAATTGATTTGAGTGTATATTTTTTATTAATTACACGTTATTGAAAAAGATTTGAGCTCTTACTTGAGCTAGATAGGCGTCGTTTTTAATCACTAGTTTATAAAGGATTTTTTATAGCAAATAAAATGTAAATGAGATTAGGTTACTTTAACTACAGTATTTCATGGGTTATTTGCGCAAAAAAATCGACAGGTTTTTTGCGCAGATAGCATGTACATTTTATGCAACATGTACAAAGCTGAAAAATAATGATGCAAAAACATATTAAAGCAATTTTTGTTAATTAAATGAGCTTTTAATATAAATAGTTGTATCTATGATTTAATCAATGATTAAATCATTGTTTTGATCAGGTTATAAATTTATACAATAAAGCTTGATATAACATGATAAAGAAATAAAGGTTTGAAATGATTATTTTCTATTTCTTGATTAATATTTTTTATTTTTATTCAATACTATTTTCTAAACTACCTATGAAATAACCTCATATTTATGTTTTAATCCTTTAAAACATTTTGCGCTAATAACCTGAAAATAAAAAATTTGACAGGTAATTTGCGCAAGATCGATCTACATTTTTTGCGCAAATAACCCATGAAAGACTGTAGGTAGAATTTGTACGAATAAAGTATCTAAAAGGAATTCCCATAATTGTATATCTATCATAATTAATAGTAGTTTCGTGTTTGAAACAATAAATAATATCCGCCATTGGCGACGCGACAGTGAATTATCATATATGTTGATATTTGGTTAAATTTTCTTCTGCCTAGGGAATAGGATTTTGGTGAAGGACTCTTTCATTTCATTTGAAATGGTTTGCGGAAAATTTATTTGATTATTTTTTAAATAAATTAGTTTACAATAAAAAAATTGAAACAATAAATAAGTACTTCTATTGCATATATTTTTTTGCCAGTAAGAATCAATAAATAATGCTTTTTAAGGGGTATATGATATTCTTCTGTAGATTCAAATAAGCATTTAATGCATCAAAGATATAAAATGTAAACAAACCCACTTGTTACACATTTCAGTTAAAAACATATATTGTAAAGAAACATGGCTATAGGTGTCTTACAAGTGACCCGACGTCATTGTGACGTTTTTTTAAAATTCAACCAAAATGCTATAAAAATTAAATAATTTAAATCAAAATATAAAAAACCCAAACTCAAACCCAAAAATTATTTTTTATTAAATTGATTTATTTGTTCAATTATTTTTATATATTTTTTAAATTATTTATTAATTAAATAATTATTGATTATTTTTCTGATTTAAATTGGTTGAGAATTTTGTGATAATTTGTAATGATGACGTCGGGTTAGTTATAAGACACCATAACCCACCATTATTACAAAATTGTTGATATTCTATCAAAAACGAACTTATTATTAGATCATTATTTATTTGAATTTACGTAAGGTTCAATATAATATATGGAGCAAGCTTTTATACATTATTATATATTTAAAAGGCTATAAAAAATAAGTTACAAATTAAAATTTTTATTAGTACTTGCCACTTTGTATACATTAATTATAGTTTGATTTTACTTAATTTTATATGATTTAATAATGTTCCATAGCAATATAAATCATTATAAAATCTTAAAGTTTAAAATAAAAATTTTATTACGTGCTTTCAAATGAATATCTTTATTTTTAAGTAAATAAAATTTCTTGCTACTAAAAGATTATTCAACTTATGGTGTTTATATTTTGAAACATAAAGCACTTCGTTTTAGACTAGCAAAAATGAATATTTTTTTAACAATTATTTGTAATTCCAACTTATAAATAATGATAAATAGAACAATTTAACAAAATTTTGGTTTTCGGAATTCCTGCGAGCTTATAATGCATAATGTAATCGGTTCATCTTTAAATGGAAAATGCCGAATCAAATATTCATGTTCGATTTAAGTAAAAATTCTTTGAACCGCTTGTAACCCTTTAAAAATACGCTCTCTTCAAGGTAGCACTTTAATACACTTGTCTAAAATTGCGTTATACAAGCATATCTTGTTTGAATTAAACTCATTCAAAGTTAAAAAATGTATTGGATTTGAAATGTTGATTTCGATGAGACCAAAAGGCTTTATTTTTTAATTAAATTTATTATAAATTTTTAAGTTTATATTAAAATCTAATGTAAGTGTTTGATTCGTTTTTAAACTTTAAGTTTTATTGTGAATTTGTTTGTAACAAAAATCAAAATGAAACCGAAAATAAACTTAAATTAAATCATACTCTATCTTTTAATATTAAATCATAGCTAGTTGTGTTATATTGAAACTTTATTAATTTAGTATTTATAGACAATTATTCATGTGACCAATATGAATATTCATTATATTGTGTTGACTTTTGCTTTGTATCCTTCTTATCCTTATGGTAAAAATGAATGCCAGGAATCTAATGATAGTTATGTTTGCTATACTCGTAGAAGAGCTTAAATTTTGAAAGATAGAGTTTTTATGATTAAACTTTTTTTGCATTAAAGAGGTTTTTAACCAAAATTTACTAATTTCAATTGAAATTGTTTAATATAATTGCAATTTTTGTTCTTGCAAATCAAATCAATGTTTGATATTGGTTTCAAGTGCTTTAATATTTATTATACCATTTCTCGTTCAATTTTAACCTTTTCTTACTCAATTTCAACCTTTTCTCATTCAATTTCAACTATTCATTTTTTCAAATTCAACTTTTTAGTATTTTCCATTTAACAGGTTCAAATTATTTATAAAATAAACATGTCTAAATTAAAAATGGCGTAAAAGTATAACGGATAAAACCAGCTAACCATTGTTGATAAAAAACATGTTTAAAAAATTTAAAGCTTCTAAAATGTAAGAGCCTTTCTTTATTTGGATTAATATGTATAACTACAGATCTATGATGGCTATTTTTCAATATTTTAAAAGATACAACACTAATTTTTTATATGATATCTTGGAGCTGATTATACTTAGTAAACGAAAGTGAATAATTCAATTTCGAAAATTTTCTACAAACTTGGGAGAAAAACATCGTATCTTTAAAATTTTCAAAAATTTTTTAAACAGGTTTATTTATCAACAACGGTTAGCTGGTTTTATCCATTATACTTTTACGCCATTTTTAATTTGGACATGTTTATTTTATTAATAATTTGAACGTGTTAAATAATATGAAATAATTACAAAAATGGACCGTCAGTTTGCAAAAATGGACCCTTATTCCTAAGGATTTGCAAAAATGGACCGTGTTTTCAAAAATGGACCAATTACCCAGAAAAATTTGCAAAAATGGACTAAATATACAAAACCATTTCAAAAATAGACTGTTTCTTTTGCAAAAATAGACCATTTTAAATT
>JAQFYD010002027.1:0-10589 GCA_034694225.1 Bourletiella hortensis
GGCGGGCGGGCTTTTGAACTACTGTTTTTGCAGCGGGCGGGTCGGGCCGCAAAATGGGCCCACGGGGCACACCTCTGATATACAGTGCTTCATCTTAGTGGTGTACTGAATGCTCACGTGATGCAAGCTGAAAACCGGCCTATTAGTGACAGTTGTTTTCAAGTTAAGATGTCGAATGGCTTGAGGTTGAAGAAGCACCAGTTTACGTGTAGCGTTGCATTTCAAGTGAGTCCTAGGAACGCTACTTTTGAAGGTACCATAACAAGACATTTAGACGGGACTATAAAATGGCTGGAGATGCTAGTCGGACGAGCTTGCACGCTTCGCAGAGTAGATGTATGAGTGATTATAATATGAAGACATTCTGCTATTGCCCTGGTTATTAAAAACCAGATGTACGTACCAGACCTCATTGAGGCGCATTAAATGCTTGCATGTTACAACAACTAACTCCCAAATCGATCCCGAAGGGTCCGCAAAACGCTGCAAGCGATTTCATAGCTTTGAATGTGAACCGGTTTCACCAGCTGTCGTAATTCTGTTACAAAATGTGCTCCCTCATATCTTTTTTGACTTTTTACGAGAGTCGAGTTTACGAGAATCGACGTTATATATGTGGCCTTTCGAAGCACCATCGCGGTTTCATGTGAAGTGCATCCAATAGCGGTGGCACATAATTACGTGATTAATGACATCACTATCACTGTAATCCTTGCATCGATCTGAAAACACATGTTTGACTTATGTGTGGACAGAATACACTCAACCCAGAACATTGTCCAGATGCTAAAGCTAATCCCGACGTCTAACAAGAAGGGTAACCGAATTCTCCGCAACGATCCCCATACACGTGAGTACAAGCATCTTGTCCACGTAGAAATAAGTTCCGATGAAAACACGAATGGGGGGAGTCGACCGCAGTATCCTTGAGAGCAACGCATGCTGTGATTGACATCTTCGCCATCCTGCCAGAACTTGCTCCGATACAAGGAAAATGTTTGCAAGGTTGCCAAACATCAAACTGTACATTAGTATTATTCCAGCTGTCGTAATTGCGAGGTGGATTTTCAGAGGTCCCTTAGCCCAGACAGCACCACAGATACCAAACGTTGTCATGCCAATTACCAGTATGCGCAAACCGCAAAGTCCCCAACTGAAGCACGCATTAAACTCTCGCATGATGATCTGCAGTTTTCTCATTTCAAAAGCCAGCTCGGCTGGAGTGTATTGATTTTCCATGCGGCCGCCCCGGAACCTGAAAAGTGGGAAAACCATGCATTCAATTTTAGTTCAAGTGCCAGCAACGTACTCGTAGCGCTGCGATGCAGGACTACGGTCATTACTTACCGCATCAATTCCAACTTATTCGACACGTCCGCCATTAACCCCATAATAAGGCCGAAAACGAAGTAAAACACGACCCAAGTTGGAGCAGCAACAAGGAATTGCACAAACGCAAAAGGGAGCAGTTTCCATTTGGCAATTTGTTCAACATTGGGTATGACAGCGGTGATAAGATTCTCAGCTCTTGGATTCCTCCAGATGCGCATGACATTTGATAATGTATGGGCCAAACCCAGATGGATTATACCGCGGCAGAGTTTGCACCCCGACTTGTACCTTTTCCCGGGCCATCGAGCGTTCCATTCATCTTGCAGCTCGGCCTGAAATGCCAAGTACCGTATTTCCTCTAATAAGCGCCCCGGCGTTTATTATTTCAAAGACCTTCTACCCCCGGCGCTTAAAGGAGACCCGGTGTTTATTAGAGGCCCGACGCTTATTATTTCGTGCTTATTTCCAATCAAGAAATGCCTGAATTTTTTACCCGAAATGGCTTGTATTTAGGCATTTTTAATGCAAATCTCAGCATTTTTAAGTACTTGGTACATAACTGTAGTCGAAAACGATGTATTTCAACAAATAAACGGCAGGAATAGCGCGAAATGTCGATCAATGCCGCTTGCGCAACATGATGTAGCAATGCATCCAATAAGCGCCCCGGCGTTTAATAGAGACCCGGCGCTTATTATTTCCAGCTGATTGTGACCCCGGCGCTTATTAGAGGCCAGCGTTTAATGGAGGCCGGCGCTTATTAGAGGAAATACGGTACCTATTGATAATGACATGCTGATGGCCATAAAGTGTGAGCGCACATAGCTGGAAGGGAACTATTCCAAAGTGGGCGATAGCAGTGAATTGGACGTACGTTCTACCAGAAGTTGTCATTCCCTCGGTGTTGATGTAAGTTGCGTGGACTGCTCGTAGGCTTAGGTAAACAATGTAGGCCCAGTACAGCAGAAGTTGGAACAGGAACAGACGCCTTCTTCTGAGACTGATGTCAAACGTCGCAGAATTTTTCTTCATTGACCAGCCGTATGGAAGGTGGCCAAACAACGCGTTAATTCTCACTCCGCGTCGAATATGTTTTACCATCGTATCGTCCATCATGATGACACGTAAAGCAGGCTCGAGCTTTCACTGCTCTGGAGCCTTTGGTAACTCGTAAATGATCGCAAAGGGTTCTCCGCGGTCCCACGCTTACTGTAATAAATGCAAGAGAGCAATTATGTTTCAACTTGTTTTCAGCACAAATATTTACAAATCTATTGTTATAATTACGCCACGCTATCAATTCCGGGTGATTAAAGCAAATCAGTGGGATAAACTGTTATGAATCGCAGCATTATTATCAGCGCGGGTAACTGCAGAAGCAAGAGTTGTCAATAATGTACGGTTTTCAGCGGCAGAATAGTTTCAATTTCATCTTCAACACCTCTCGGGCCAAACTTGCTTAATTTTCAATGAGCCCCAAATCTTCAAATTGTTGTCCTTATTGGTGTGCAATTAGAACTCAAACGTTGGAGCTTAAGGGAGTGATATTGCTGCAGTAATAGTCAACATTTATCAAAGCTATTTCACATTATTTCATCTGATGAGGAAGCAATCAAGTAATTAGTCACACCAGTTACCTCGAATCCATTGCAGTTAAAATTTAGCGATTTGAGACCAGATTTTGTTATAGTTTTTCTCCAGTTTTGCACTGAATTTGTGTGCACTGATTGTGGTAGTGGGTTTGCCCCAATTAGACATTTAGAGGCTCTAGCACCAAAGTTAGCTTCATTAAATTAATACTTTGTTGAGAAGCCGTTGATTGGAAACAAGAACCTCAATACTTGTTTTCGTAAACCAAGCGCAATTATTAAGCGATTCGTGGATTGTCATATGGTGAAACTGTTCATTTTTTCTGGGGAGTCCTGCTGCAAAACTACAACAGCAAGGGTAGTCTACCTATCTCCAACGACGTACACTCTATTTGGCTATCCACATCATCCGTGAGTAAAATAATCCCTCAGGCGGAAGAGCAATGGATGACATCGCTGTAAACCATATCCGCAGAGCAATCAAGACCAGCCGCATATTTTTCTACCTTCCTTTCGATTGGAATTCGAAAGCAGGTCGAGTAACTTTTGACCCAAGTATCAAAAAGCGAATGCTTTTCCTTCTAGAAAAGGGTCTATTTTGGTCATACATGATCTACCTGAGTACTAGAGCTGTGTACGTTACCTACTACGACAGCGAAGGTATCAGCAGGTCCAGAAAGACCGAAACGCAGTACACTGCTCTCGCCTACTTCATGTTACCGCCGTTTCAGTTCTGTTCGCTCACGTTCTATGGTCGTCATCACATCCTGTTCAACCGATATTTGCTCTTTCAGAGGAGTCTGAAAACAGAATGGAATAGCTCAAAAAGGGAACTCAAATGCCTCTCTGTGAGGAGGTTCTGTCGGTGGAGCGCCCGCTTTGCAATGATAAATACGTTCTCAAATGTAATGCGGATCTGGAGAAATCCTAGAGCGGTTAACTTGATCACGGCGGCTATACCGAATGTAGAAGCGATGGCCAAATGGAAGCTGTTACCGTTTGCCATCATTCAGTTTTTCCTGGCAGCCTCACCCCCCATAACGATGTACTTCTACTTCACCTTCATTGCAGCAGTCGCATGTGATGTATCAAATAAATTGGAGTTAATGCGGTAAGGATTTTAAGCCCTGGATATGGGTATTGATTGCGAGTCTCATGTTCGTCCATTTATTCTTCTTAGATTCCAAACGGGTCGAAGGAGGTCGTCTAGCCAATACACACCAGACAGATTTGCAACAGAAACGAGAAAATTGCAAGTCTTTCTCAGTGAGTTCAATGCGATGTTCAAGTGGACACTCTGGCTTTTCCAGGTTGTAGTAATTTGCACAATCGTGGTCGGCATCTGTGAAGCTGTGCGGGGTGAAGGGCCAAGAAAAATCCATTTTTTAGTTACAGCTAGTGGATTATTCCTCATTCAGACTGTAGTATACAGCAAGCTTGCCGGCGTCTTCGACAGCTCAAGAGCCGTTCTGATGGAATGGCGGCACTACAGAGGCCATCCATGGTTCACAAGGTTTTTGAGGTCAACTCCACCTATACGAGTTCTGCTAGGATCGTATTTCTACGCGGACAAACAGCTCGTGCTTACAAGTCTGAGCATCATTGCGGAAAATGCCGTGACACTACTTGTGAGTAGAAGAGATGAGTAAGCTCTTGAGTGAAGGCGGGAGGCAAACAGTTGAGACGGAGAATTCGGCCGGTGTAGTTGTTATGTTGCCCTGAATTAGTTGTATTAGACTTCAAAGGACAATGCATTTAGTTAATCACATTAATAAACATCGTCACTATGTGACCCTCGTTGTTGATCTGCTTTCGCAGGGTTAGCTGCAGTAGTTGAATAAATACAATTTTTGTCGTCATACGCGTTCATTCACCTACTTGTTTACCAAAACTAAGTTGTTGCTCTGGCGTTCCCAGCCATCCCTTTTTCGTCTCTAAAACTGGATCAACAAGAAGTTTTGATTCTGCCGCAAATTTTTGTTCTACTAGAAACCGTCGCAGTAGTAAAAATAAAGACTGTAGTTGGTTCATGGAAACTTACAAACTCAAGCCCAGCCATGGCTTCAACCGGAAAGAACAGGAATAACGATGGAATTTTTTGCGCTGGACGGAGAAGTTTGTTTTTCTTTGTGTTCTTCTGCATCCCCTTTTGTATGTACAGTGTGTACCAAGCCGATTTTTGGAGTATTATGCAAGTTCTTACTGGTGAGGAAAGCTGTTTCGTGCAATTATCCTACATAAATGATACCAATGAACTTCCTCGCTGTTGCCAGGGCATTCAAGACCACCCTTCAATTTCTACGGAGACCACCTTTCCCCTTGTGGATTACCAAAGCTGAACCCGTTTGACAAATCAATCCTGAGGTACTATGAGGAGCCTCTAGAAAAAGTAAACTGCTCGAAGAACCATCCCCTCCTCTTTAAGACTGATTTGGACACAACGTTAATCCCAGTTCAGGATCCAGCAGGACTCGGTTACTTCAACTGCTGTTACAAGTCATTTGAGCGTGGCTGGAGTGACGATATAAGTATGTAAGAACGCCTGTTTTTCATATTTTCTGATTCCCTTCGGAAAGCGTACGTTTGTTAACTTGATTCTTGCAGTGAGGGCACAAAATGTCATCCAGTCGGAAATCGCACAAATCACAAATATTTCCTCCGAGTTCATAACGGTCTATTGCAAAACGCAAGAGAAAAATGGCCACGTCAGAACTATACCTGTAGACATGTTTGGATTCGTTCAGACGAAACCGTCCATGCCAACTGGAAAAGTATCGTCAAAGAAACCTTTCGTGGAGCACGAAAAAACAGCAACAAGGCGGAAGGTCAACGCCGTCATTTTGGGACTTGATGCAAAAAGCTTGAATGCTTGAACAAAAGAATTAAATGCTGTCGGGATGGATGGATTCACCAAAGTTGGAGATAATACCTTTCCAAATGTTTGGGAGTGCGTTATCAACATGGGATCAAAGTATCAAAGGTGTCTACACCATGTCCTACTATCCTGTGCATTTTTCTCCCAGTTCCCATGTCAACTGGAAAATCTGTCCAAGAGCTTTCGGAAGGATGCTGGAAATACAGGAACGAAGTCTTCGATCCTTGCGTATTCATTTGGAATAACTATTCACAGCATGGATATCAAACTGCGTACGCAGAGGAAGCCGTCAGGATTGTAAGTTTTAATCGTAATAAAGCTGGATTCAGACAACAGCCGACAGATTACTATTACAATGCCCTCCTGTACCGGTTAAAGGCAATATTGGGCCACGAGTCAACCGGAAACTCTAAATTGTGCCAAGGTCCCAGACTGGCTTTTCAAGTTTCGATGGAATTTCGTCAGGAAATGACTTTCAGGATTAGGAGGGACAATCAACCTGACTTTGAGCTTGTGTGTCCCAACTCCTTGACCCATGATTACTTGAACGGTGGGAAACTGGGTGACGCCGTGCTGCTTGAGACACTCGAATGGTTTAGGAACGAAGGATACTTGGAGGATACAGCTTTTATTCTCGTGAGCGACCATGGAATCCGATGGGGTGGGACTCGTTCAACGTTGCAAGGAAAATTGAATCTCGGATGCCATTACTGTACTTTATCTTGCCTGAGTGGTTCAAAGAACAGTATCGCTCCGCTCTGAGTAATTTAATAAGGAACAAAGCAAGACTGACTACACATTTTGACTTTTACGAAACATTATTGGATTTGATGCGGTTAGAAAACATAGACGATCAGAATCTGCAAAAACGGCATAATTTACTCCGGAATTCATCACGTCCCCGAGGAATAAGCCTATTTTTACCAATCCCACCATCACGAACATGCAAAGACGCTGGAATAGACGCGCATTGGTGTGTCTGCCAAAAGTCTGTGCTAGTGAATGATACGTCAATCCCAATGATTCAGGAAGCAGCCAGAAACGCTGTAGAACACATAAATCGCCTCCTTAAGCCGTTCCCACAGTGCGCAGTGCTTCGTCTCCATCGTGTACTGAATGCTCAAGTGATGCAAGCTGCAAAGATCAGTGACGCTTCTTTCCACTTGAAGGCTTCGAATGACCCGAACCGCAAGAAGCAGCAGTTTACGTGTAGCATTGCATTTCAGGTGCTTCCGAGTAACGCAACTTTTGAAGCTACAATAACGAGGCATACGGACGGGAGGTGGAAAATGGCTGGGGAGGTTAGTCGGCCACTAGTTTATGTGGTTCGCAGAGCCAATGTGTGAGTGATTACAAAATGAAGAAATTCTGCTATTGCTATAGATATTAAAAACAGATGCAGAAGCTGGACCTCAATTGACTGTTTATATGTATTGACAGCTTAAGTTATTGCGTAGTCATCAACAAGGCGCCCTTATATCTTGTTAGACTTCTATTAAAGTTACACGAAATTTCTGGCACAAACATCGATCTACCATTCAAAATGCAATAAGTAAACTAATCAATTGGCTTTCCACGTAATTAATAAAAACTAATGCCGAGTTCCTCTCCATTTCATGAAAGCTGCCCACTTTTATGCCCGTGAAATGAAGAGCATTTGCTTCCTTCATTATCTTCCTAGTAAACCCCCCTGAACGTGACGCCAATAGCTGTTGCTTCAGCTCTAGCTGCATTTCTTTAACTCGGTACGCCCTCTGGAATCCTCCTCAGTAAAAGCTGAAACAGCATACATGAACTAGGCCACAGAACACAGGAATGATGGGATTCGTGTGGCCGAGTCGGATACCAAAGTAGCCATGAAGTATTGCCGCTCCAATGCAAACGACTTTTAGTGTTTCCACATACCAGCGAATGACTCTGTTCAGAAGTTGAATGTACAGTTGAGCCCGAAATGCAGCCCGGACCACCTTCAACGAAGCCTTCCCAACAGCTGGCCCATGAGTTTCCTTCCTGAAGAACGAAATGATAATCCATTTAAGCTTGGCGTTTAATTAAATTACGTATACTGTATCAAATCAGAGTTCATCAAACCGTAAAAAAGTAGTGATTTCCGAATAGACGGAATCCAGCTTGGACAAGGCGAGGCAGCTGAGTGACAACAAAAATCCCATGTTGAGTCCGGCAATGGACACGGATAATAATTCAAGAAGGGCCGACAATGACTTGGCAACAACCGATGCCTTCCATGGTGCCATTAACGAACTGTTGATTAACACATGAGGCATGTCGTCCATCAGAATGACCACCGCTGTATACAGCAATAACGCTCCCAGGGTCATCCAACCACTTCCCAATGCTGTGAGTTCTTCGACTGAAAGTTTCCACAGTGGTCGTGCCTTCTTCAGTCCATCATCGGCCGCCCTCCGGTATAGTTCATTAAATATTTTTACCACCAAGTCGCTCTCGTACTCAATTGCATAGATGACAACCGGATGAAATAGCAGCATGATTATGATTCCGTCAAACAAAACTGGCAGGTGATGTAGGATGACCTGATCACGTCGGTTAACCAGGAGCAGTAGGAACTGGCTCAGGCCACGGATGTAGTTCAGTATCGCAGCTGCGTAAATAAAGATCCAGATCATATGTTTCTTCCTGCCAAACTGTTCCAGCTTCCCACATGTTTCGTGGACAGTAAAGGGGAAGATATGAATGAATGAGCAGATCCGTAGGAGTCTAAATAGCCATGCACTCTCTTTTATTGAAATCATTTTTCAATTTGGCTCCAAATCCGGACCCAAATTTGAAACTGAGGTTGGGCTACACAGGGTGCAAGTGAACGTATGAACGGACTTAAAATGAAGTAACGTATATGGAAGGGTACGGTGACTTGTAAAATGGATAAGATTTAAATACTGCAGTCATTAAACTACGCCAAAAGAGTTGATACAACCATTAAAATATTAGCTCCAGGATTGAATCCTAAATGCATCACGGAAATCACAGAAACGGTGGGTTTAATTGAGGGGACACGTTGAAATAAGTGGAAGAGTTTTGAATTCATGGCCCTTTCCAGGTTAATTACGGACAGAAATCGAGGAAGTAATTTGGCTGAAGTATGCGCAGTCCAGCCTATTTTACAGTTGCTGAGCCGGGCTTCGTAGCAACAGGAAATGAACGATGGACTACTTTACGTGGCGTGGATAATAGCCTAGTCTGGGGTCCACACAAAATGTTTTAAACTGAATGGCCTTAGAATGTGTTCACTTTGTAAAACAAAAGTAATACCTCTGGCCAACTTCCTCTTGGGAAATGTGCCACGTGCTGTTGTTTTCAAGCACTTGGAAATACATGGTTGGAGAGTGCAAGAGGAAGTAACACGTTGTATTATTTTCAGACATAATTTCACAAGCCGTTAATTTAGCGTTAGGACCGACCTTGGAGGAATTAATACGACGACTACCTAACACCGTTGCCATTAAGCTGTACCCACGGTGTAACACATGCCGTAAGTCAGACTACAAGAAGGAATACCAAGTAAAACAAGCGCACGTCACCACTGGTTCCAAAAGTTTTCAGTCTGATTGATTCAAATCCTAGTGGCATCCCCAATGAAACTCCCAAACTTTGGAATGGAATGGAAAATGGAGCAACAACCGATATTACTTGTACACTCGAACCTCGATATAACGCAGGCTCATAATCCAGCAAAATTCCATACGTTGTATTGGTTGTACGTTATAGCGGATATAATTGTAATGCAAAGGGCATGTGAAAGGCCCAAAAATTTCATACGTTATAGCGTTAGTTACGTTATATGGTAGGGCCTTATATCGAGTTTCGAGTGTATTTAGTGCAATCATGACTTGCCATTCATTTACGCTTACTAGTATAGTGTTTTAAGCTGTAGCAACGTTTATTACGAATACTATCCAAAACCCATTCCAATGAATACAAAAAAAACAAATATATGCTACATGTCTATTGCAACGTAGAAAATACACTGAACGATATGATTTAACATTCTTAACCTACTCAATTCACAATGCATTGATTTAACTGATGCTACATTCGTCTTCAATACATAAACTGTAATTCATGACTTCAATCTGATAGTTGGTGTCATTTATTTTCAACTTTTATTATAAACGATTTCCACAGGCGGAGACTCATTAACACTCGTCATCGTTATCCACCATGACTGAAGCGAATGGCATCAGGTGAGCCAGGTCTGAAAGCAGAAATAATAATAAATTAAATGATAGTTCAGCTATATGGTACGTCAACTTAGGGATTGAGCAGTTTACTTCACTTACTTGAGACAGTTTCTGGACATCGACTAACTATTTGTATGCGAACGCCCATCTCCGTCAGTTTCCTGAATGCCAAAATTCCTGTCACTCTGGACAAGAAAATTTCATCTTGATCCAAAAAATCTTCGTCTTCGTCCTCGTCAACCTCCCACTCATCAAATCGGATTTTCAATGACTTCAGACCTAGAAAAATTTCAAAGCGTTCACATGAAAGTCATGTGAATTTAGGTTAAAATTTGCACCTAATATTTCTAAACATTAATGCATCTTACGTGGCATAGTAAGAATGCAGGGGCGGATCGGCACAATGTTCATCGTCTCCAGAGACTCATCGCTTTCCTCCATTAAAATCTCTGCTTCCTCTGGATAAATGCCCAAAAATTCAGCATCAAAATTTTCGGCGCTACTCTCTTCCGTCAGGTAAATGGACTCTAGGAGCGGCCAGTGAGCCCACAGATGATCATACAGAATCTCGGTCCT
>JAQFYD010002028.1:0-10588 GCA_034694225.1 Bourletiella hortensis
TACTAAAAGATATGGATGCCAGAATCACGTATCTCCTCCATAGCATGAGCAATTTAGTAAGCTCCACATTGTGTGGGCGTTTGGTATGTAGAATGAATGGTTTCTATGCAATATGCACTATAATATGCTTTCCTCCCCGTCCCAGCAGTATCTTTAAGTGGTTACTCATGGAAACGTGGAAGATTGAGAGTGAAAGTAGGAGAGGAGAGTGAGAAAAACTGGAAGACAAAGAAGACGAAAAGGAAAAAGTAAGAAAAGAAGTAGAAAAGTTTTAACGGAGCTCTCTATCTCTCTCTCTCTCTCTCGTCGTTTTCTTGCCTGAACGGATGAACAACAAGGAGGTGCTCGAGTCCATTACTCATTTATACTGTTTGAACACTGCATAAACCAACATGGATGGGAAAGGAAAAGAAAGTAAGTGTAGGAAAAACCAAGTGACTATACAACTGCACTTTCATAGTTTCTACTCTTTTACTTCCTCTTCGTCTTCTTATTCGCATAAGAAACTATACAAATGCTAACTTGACGATGCCCACAGAAATACACACGCATATGACCATACATCCCTACTGCTATAAAAAATAAGATTTTTTAGCTCCACTAACATTCCCCTCTTTCACATTTGAATTCCCAGAAAAATGTTATACTTCAGGACGAGCATCGACGTGAGTGATGGAGAAAGTTGGCCCGCATAATAAATCCACACAAACGCCACATCATGTTCCATTTTGGTAGCAATTTAACCCTAAACTTTGAACATGGTATTTCCAACACACTCGCACATCCGGCACGTGTTGTTTATCGAAGGAAACCAGAGCAGTTGTGGGAGCAAATATCAAAATCTCACATGACCTTTCCATCTCCCATTATCGCCTATGAATGAAGAGCTTTAAGTATACTTTTCCGTGACAAACTTTAACATCCTTCTGCTTTATTATAGCATTATAGCATAATAATAATGGCTTAATATTCATACTTGAAAGCTCTGCTGTCTCTAGGTGGCATTTAACATTCATTATTATCCCGCCTGAAAACATCTTTTATTCCTGCCCAGCATGACACTGAGCCGGGCCACTTCTCAAGGATTCCTCTCCATTCTTTTTAAAGCTCACAGGTACCCCCGACTAACTGCCAAACAATGAGTATAATAGAAGATAGAAGACACATGGAGGTGTTGTTGATTCGTCGTTGCTCCACTCCTATGGGAGGCCATTATGCGGGACGGACAAAAATGAGGACTTTCCTCATTTGTAATTCTCCTGACTTGATGACAATTTCCACGTACAAAACGTGAGCCATGGGATTCTCTTTAAATATGATGCATGAGCTTGCTTTCTGAAGAAACAGTAAGCTTGGATAGTTACAGAAATAATTCTGCTGCTACACGGTCGCCGCAGCTGTGATGCTTGCTTCACCGGAAACCTACATAATATAAATGTTGACTTAGTTCTAGTTTCCGCAATTTTGAATTTTATTAAAGCACACACATCACATAGGTTAGACAACCAGACTGACAAGCCATATTCTTGTCGGATTTTACCGCTCTAGTCACATGTTGTACACATTCTCAAAGGAAGGGACACAAACACCTTCTTTTCTCGTTTATAAAGAAGAGACTAAACTGTGTATAAAAAGTAAGGAAATTTAGAAGGAATGAAGGGAAATGAGCTTGTGAGGATTACAAAGACCAGAAATTCAAATAATATTGTCTACGCATCACTCAGTTTCCAGCGTAAGTAGAGCATCAAGGTAAAGAAATTTCCCATTCCCTGTTATTCAAACAGCAGGAGTTCTAAGTATATGCCCTTTGATCAAAAACAAAGACCTCCATGTTTGACATCCCCAGAAAAGGCGGTCTTCACACGTATATACCCTCTCGCATAGCTACAGCTATTCTCGCACCGCTTATCTCAGACGTGTAGGGACTAGACTATACTAGCTACCGAACAAAAAATTCCCATGGTAGGTAAGAAAGACGACCATGTTAAAAGTGACATATTCCGTAGCTGAAATCCAGTAGACGCATGAGATTTGCATTGATGCTCTGCCTCCGGGAATGCTGCAAATTTTGGCTGAATTCATTTCCGCCTTCCTTCGTGAGTCGTACTTACTAATGTACCATGTATGATGATGATGATGACGATGATGAAGGCGTATGAGCTACGTTTTGTTTCTGACAAGCCATGGATCGGACTTGATATGCCTCCAAGCTTGTTACTCATACATGTGCTATATATTGGATTCATTCTAGATTTGTTGAACAGAGAGAGAGAGATTTTCATTTGACATGAAAATCAAATGGTGATTACGAGGGAAGGCTTTGGCCCGGAACATACTACAAACGCCTGACAGCTGGAAAATAAAGTGCCGTCTGAACGGAATGTCAATTTAATTACTATCCCAGCCTCGTCTCCGTGCATTTGACGAGCACCAAGAAAATACACTAAAGGGCTTCAAGTTGTTGCCAAATGACTTCTGCCTCCAATACCTTCATAAGTTTCCTCTATTTTCACGCTCTTCCACATTCACTTTCTCAGTTAGCATGAGCATCGGAGCAATGTGCCAGAATAGATCAAAGAATGCATCCAGATTGATTACAGACAATTGCATACAGCCACAAACTACATTTAAGTTGACACGATATCCTGTGTTGTATTGATCTTACAGGGAGAAATATTTGAGACGGGAAAGTTAGGCCTCAAAATTTTATGGGTTTTGTAGCAAAGTTGATAGGAAAATATAAGGACTGAATAGGAAGGAAGGAAAGGCTCGTTGAGGATGAGAAGGAGGGAGGTTGTGGAGTTGCTACAATAATGTTCCTAGCCTTTCTAGTGTTTCTCCTGTTGAACAATGTTCAAAATCCTGGCCATTGATAGTAAAATACATTGGCTTCTGTAATCTCTTCCAGTCAAATGTAGAGGAAGTTGACTGGCTAACCTGATAATTATTATAATAGGATACTTGGAAACAATTCCCAATAGAATGAGCATTAATATGTTAGACCTTCTATTACACTACCAGCTACCATTTGGCTTCCCTCTTCCTCTATTCTTGCATAAACAGCAGTAGCTATAGTGAAGCCAGCCAGCCAGGACCAGGACCATTACCGCTCTTACCACTAGAATACATCCAGATTCCTCTGTTGTGCAATGTGGTCCCAGCGGCGCTTCATTTCTGATGACACTGACGGATAGGAGATTTCATCCTTTCCGCCCTCCCTCCTCCCTAACAATTGCCACAACAAATCAATATTATTCTGCTTTAATTTCCCTTCTGCTATACATCCACATATGGGCTTGTCCATATAGCTACGCCAGAGTACACATATGGACAAAAATGGTGATCCCTTAAGTATCCACATACACCCGCCTGAGCCACCAGCCAGCCGTCGGCAGATGGTTACAGATGGGTTGACAGCTGATATCCCAAGACCTATGATATTCTCCTGTACAAAATGAAGGGCTATGAATGAATTTTCCCTATCTTTGTTTTATACCTGAAGGAAAATCCCTACAAATTCCACACAACAATGAACTGTACGTGATGCCCTGGATGCTCTACGGAATCAATTTAGTCGCCTTTTTCTTTGTTTTTTGTATTAACAGCAGCCCAACCAGAGAGGTGTTGTGGTTGCTTGAGAAAAACACAGCTGATGCCAAGTACTTTGCTTTTTCATGGTAGAAATTAAAAAAAGGTAGGAAATTATTCTAAATGTTGTTGCATTTCAAAGGAATATCCTTTGAGGGATTCTCACAAAGGAATATGACGTCAGTGGAGCAAGTAGTAGAGAAATATTGTGCCATTCTGTATGTATTCTGAGCGTTTAATTAAAAGCCTGTTTTTCATATGATCTTCGATAATAATAATTTGGAAGGAACGTGAGAGAGAAAGAGATGCAGAAAGAGAAAAGGGGACGTTTTAATCTTGTGCCTTTTCATTTTGAAACAGAAGGAAGAGGTAGGAAATAGAAGAGAAGGAAAGAGAGAGAGAGAAGTTTGATGGTAATTAACCTGCTGCTCGAGCAGAGCTAATGGCAAAGTACTCACTCACTTTTCTGTCTGCATAGACGAGTAAACAAGATGCTCAGAGATAAATAGTTGGACAAGCCGAAAAGTAAATTATAAGTTGAGGCCAAGGTCCCCCATCATAACAAACTTAGCCTTTAGACCTGCCATAGGCTTCCTCTCACTACAAAATTTAATTACACTTTCTCTATGTTATATGTTCCGTTTCACTCCGGCTCTCTCTCACTCTCGCTCACTCATAGCTTCACTTTCACCGGCAGAATTTCATGCTCCATTAACCTGATTTTCTCTTCATAATTTCCAACCAACCGTTTGGCATTACCCTCATGACAGCACATGTGAATGCACTTTCATGATCTCATAAAAATACAAAATTCAAAGCCTAAACTCCCATACACCGACCGAAGACGACTCAAGTTCAGGCCCGAGCAAATCCACACCAATAACGCCAGGCTGGACGTCCTGCTGATAGCATTTAGTAATTTTCCTGTTAAAAGGATCAACTTGGTGTGTTACACGGCTGAACAACCATGGAGACAATTGGCCCTTAAGCGGAACTGTATTCCATCACTACTGGTGCTACTGCTGCTTGATTCAATGGTAGTGTCGCCATCGTCACGGCGACCACGGTTTCATCTGTGAACCCTGTGGGTGTCTTCCCAGTAATGCAGACGTGGTCATAGTAGCTGATAATTTGAGAAGGCTTCTATATAGTTCTGTTCTTGCTGGAGGCAATGGGAAAGGTTCTATCGTACTTAGCGGGGCAGAGGACTGAGCTCCTTGTCATGAGAATCATGTACGCCTGCATGTGCCCAATACCAAAAACGCTTCCATATTGAGACGAGGGGCTTTACTTCCTTCTTTCCTGTATATTGCTTCCAGCTGATTTTCATCGATCCTGTTGTTTAGAACAGAGCCTGGTGACACTCAGAAAGAGTGTTCTTTCATGGTGCGAAAAAAATGTGGAAAAAAATTTTGTCTTAGTTTTCACTTGGTCCATGTAAATGGAAAGACCAATATGTGTAAAAGAACTGCATTCAACTGGAAAAATACTGAACAATCCTTCAACGAAAGAGAAAAATTTTTGGATTTTTAGAAGAAAAAAAAGAAATACATTTCTTTGTTTGACATAAAAGGCTCAAGGTTTCTTTGGTGAGGGTGAACAACGGAACTTGGAGCAATGTTTGTATAATATGTGGAACAGAAGGGAATGTTTTACGTACGTATGCTGCTGCTTGCACTACCCATGCATGCAGACTCAGGATTTCGAGCAAGTCCTAAGGGACGGATAAAAAGGTATCTGTTTGAACAAGGGAAGACACATACATTGTTCCCACATAGCGGGAGGACGGAATCATGAGAAATTGACAGGAAGAGAGAAAAATGCCAATAAATAAATTCTATACAATTTCTCATTGGATAACGCTTTAGTAGCTCTGCTATTTTTTTCGTCAAAATTGTGTATTCAACTGGGACTCATGAGGATCATCCGTCTCATCATATGCATTACTACCATTTTTTCTGTCTCTTACCAATAGCTAGCTACGCGTCACTTGAAAACGCACAATCTCTATACCCACCACTTCTCCCACAAAAACTCTCAGCTGAATCGTATATAAAACACGCGGTGTGCTTTCACTTTCTCCAAATATAAATTTTACCCGTAATGTCTTGCGTGCAAGACATAAAGCAGCCATGCATAACGTCAACGGGCGTTAGAATTTGAACCGCCACTTTGTCAACCATTTGGCTGGGTTACTTATTGAATATGTAGTGAAATTTAATGTTTAAATGTGTCCTTTTTCCATTTTAAGAGCACACGAATCAACTACTAAAGTTGTGGCCATACTTTAAAAGTGAATCTTCCGAATGATATGCAATTATATACCGGAGTTAATAATCTCTACAAATGTGATGCTGCTGCCGAGGAGGAGAATGAACCCCAGGGGAATGGAATCTTACATCACCATAAGGAACAAGGAAAACTTCAATCATTATAAATTGCACACCAACTGTCTCCCCAGTAGTTTTATTCATCCTTATAAATTCTCCCTCCGCTTTCTGCCCTCCTGTTTTATCTACTTCTTAATTGTTTCAACAGCAGTTATTTTCCTCTACATCCAAAATAACCCTCCTCCTATAGCTACTCCATTCTCACACTTTCTGCCGTCTCTAATCGTTAAATTGGCAGTTGTTGTGCACACACATGAGCAATTTGCATGTGAATGGGTATATAGCGAAAACTTTCATCTTGTCCATTAAACATCAAAACACCCCAGCACTTTCCCACTACTATATGAATAGCTATGCACTACTGCACTGCTTGAACAAGTTTAAAAGGCAATATTCCTGCCATGCAGCGCATCAAATAATTAAAATGCATAACAGAAACATGCCAGGCTTTCAGCTTCTACTGGAACTCATAGCTTTTTAATTAATAAGGAACTAACCAGTTCCTTTACATATACTACTGAGCGAAATAGCAATGCAACGCTGAAGAGTAGTAGCAGAAATACAAGAGCAGTGATGAGAATATCCAAGAGAAAGTCTTAATAGGTGTGCTCTTTAGTAACTCAGGGAGGAATTTATTTCTATCCTTCCACCCATCACCTCCGATTTGGCCATATTAGATGGAAACAGATAACAGTAGACGAAGGCTGCTGCTGAAAAGATTATGCTTTCTCTTCTTAGCCACATCTTCCTACAGTATACTTATTATACGAGAATTGTAATGGTCCTTGCCCGGAACTGGTCTCCCTTACACCGAACGCACCTTAAGATCTAAAAAAGTTCCACTTTAAAAACTATTCTTTTTTAGTAGTCATCCAGAATTAAATGTACATTCATAATTCACGAATCTCATGTGCATTTCTAGCCGTATATTGGTCCGTTTTGAGCCCGTGTGAAATGCATTTGACTCAGAATGTCACTAGCGTGTGTAAATGGAAAGAGGAGAAAAGACCTCTTTTCTCTACGATTATTCTCACATGTTTAAAAATGGATCAAGCTCTCCTAAGGGAGTTACATTATTGGAGAAGGACGAATACGAGAACCAGTCTTTGTCTCCCCTGTCGCCATTTCCTTCTTTTTTCTTTTCTCTTTCCATGAAAATTGTGCAGGAAGGAGAGAAAAATTGACATGGTGACGTGAGCTTGACGACTGCATAATACCTTTCCACGCTGTCACATGATTATCGTATACATGAGTTTATATATATGTGCCTATAAGAAACCACAATAAAGGGGGAAAGGGGGCGATAAGTTGAATCTAAAGGAAGAGAATGAGCACGGAGGAATGGGAGATACAGAGACATAAAGAAAGACTGACTGAGGGTCTGAAGAACTAATCCTCAAATTATTGGCTATCCTATAAAATTGCCATCACGATCGTCGCTTTACTCACCATGATTTCGATACACATGACAGACACGAGGGAAAGAGGGAGGCTTGGATGTATAACTATGTGCAGATCAGTGAGATCTTGGAACATAAGATGCTCAATATATGGGAGGGGAATATATGGAGAAAGTAAAGGAATCTTCTCAGTATGAAGCTCAGTATACCCGCCCCACTCATGTAATTGTCAACGGGGATTTGAGTGGAGAATACTGAAGAAGCTCTGTTTTCCACAGTAGTGCACTCTTACACGACTTGACTCTCTTCTGGCATCTATTCTTAAAAGATGGGGAAATGTGAAAGTGAGGTAGAAAATGAAAGGAGAAGCATTTGAACTCATTGTCAATCAATTTGATGGCAGTTTCCTCCATTTTTCTTCTTCTTCTCCCTCTCTGCTTTCCCCTTCCTCCCTCGCCTTTTTCCTATCGTCTTTCTTTCTTTCTTTCTTTTGTTCAAACAGAGTTAGCAGTAGTAGAAGAGGGGGCAGGAGGAAAAGTAGAGACAGAAAGACAGACAGGAATCAAATCCACATGTTAAGAGGAGGAGGATAGAGAAAGACGTAGCTAACAACTTGCTTTCATTACCTTTGGCTTACCACCATGAATAAAATCCAATCTTATTTAAATGGAAATGCTCCTACGACTTTCTCTGTCTCTCCTCTGGTCATGAATAAAGTATGGAGACATATCCATATCATCATTACTCAGGTGTTCTCATTCTCCTCAAAATCATTCGTCTGTGTCTTTAGGTGTGACCTTAGTTACACATAAGGGTCGGCAGCTCATCAGTCCTCTGATCAATTGGATTTACGAGCCAGTTTGTATGGTTACCTACCCATTATGTCTCTCCCTCTCATCCTCCTCCTCCACTATCTTCCTTGCATATGTTTTCCTTTATGTAAAGGCTCTCACTCACACACACACACACACGTCAATCTCTCCTTCCTTTCCCGATAAAGTCTGCTATTAAAACTTTCCTCATAACTTTTCTTCCTGCTCAGCAGCATTCATTGGCAGGATGAGAAAGAATGGGCGGCTGTCTGCACACATACACACAGACAAGCCTCTTAAACAATCCGTATGCACTTTCCATAGACTAAAATAGACGCTATTGTCCAGGAACGATAAGAGGAGGAAGTGTTTCCTATTCTATAATAGTTGGAACTCATGCCAGGACTTAAGCACACTTTATTCTGCATAAGTAGTTGCCTGTATCCGTTATCTTGAAAGTGTGTGTGTGTGTGTGTATGTATAAATAGAAGCCTATTTATGCCCCTACACGGATGTGAGAAACAGAGCCAAAGATAGTGTCGAGTGAGAAGGATGTGGCTAAAATTGCCCGGGGCAGTTAGTTCCTCCCTAAAACTTTATTTACTTCTTGAGTAGAAGGATGGTGGTGGTGGTGATGATGATGATGACGATGATGATGATGATGATGAGGATTCTTGGCTGGAGTGAGGAAGAAGAAGTGGAAGAAGAACGAAAGAAATTTCTCCAGTTTCCTCCTTCCTTGTCCGTTGGGCTTAAAGAGAGAGAGAGAGAGAGAGAGAAAGAAAGGGAATGTGTACAAGTGCTACTGTCTTCTATTCTAATTGTATACAGGACTGGTATACGTACCCACTACTCTCACTCTTGAATGAATGATGAGTGGGTTATAGGGAAAAGTTACATTAATGCCTTCTCCCAGAAAGTAACTAAAAGTTGGAAACAATGGAACTCCTACCTCTCATTAATTAATTTCCCTCTTTCTCTTTCACTCTGCTGCTACCACTACTACTAGACCTATTACTATTAGTTCTTCACATACCTTAAATACTAATACTTTCTCCATATCATTACATTAAATGAATTATCCTAAATTATAATAATTCCACCACCACCTCAAAATTCCCTAATCTTCAAGCTCATTTTAATATTGTTCAATCTAATCCCACAGTCCCTAACATTTAAAGTGTGCCAAAGTGCATCATTCCATGTCCACATGTGATAGGGTATGTGAACTTCGTCTTTGATTTTCCTCAGAAATTGCTATCATTGCCTTTAATTTGATTTATTATTTTGAAAGATGGCAATCATTCCCTCCTTCATATGCCAACTCTTACCCAAGCCGCAGTCCAATTTATAATTTTGCTTAAAGTTGCACTACGAACATCAAGTTAGAGTAGAAAAGATTGATTGGTTACTATCGTCCAAGACTTCAATAATAAATAAGCCAGAAGGGTGTGCAGTTGAAAGGATGCTTTAAATTTTCCATTACTGCCACAATCTTGCGTCATCACGTTATAGCCAAATTAACCAGAGAATAAACTAAAATAGCAAAGAACTTTCCCACCAGCACGATACGCAGTTAGAGGAGTAGCGAATGCGAATACCCATCATAAGTCATCAACTGCAAATTACAATAAATTCGGGAGCTTTGTGTACCGATACTGGCTTGAAATAGGAGAGAATACAGAAAAACTTTTAATGACGATGTAAACTACGCGAAATTATACGTAAGGTGTCCTTTAAAGCTGCCTCAAAACGCTGAAAAATTTACAGTAAGTGATACTTGAATAGACTCCATAATGGAAAATTATTGCGCGTACAAAAAAAAATACAAGAATTGCACAAATCGTTCAGTTTCATTAAGTTATAGAACCGGAGTGCACATGACTCGGGAGTTAATCAAGAAAAAATACTGAGAACATTCACAGGAAAGGGAAAATTACCTTTTTGGAAGCCAACAAGAAGAGGATCTTTTCCTTGGTTGCAATTAGTTTGGTGTGAAAGGTCTGATTGGAATCGCACACTGTTCTACTCTCCATATGCTGCCCTTGTTCCATTAACATGGCTCTACATTCTTATGAAGAGGGCAAGGGGTGTGACATGTAACAGAGCGTTAAATAATGAGGCTTCCACACAGTCATCCTTAGAAGACAGATGATGTTGAAGGAAGAATTACTACGAACACAGGACCGTCATCATATGTATTGGACAGGGAAATAAATGAAAATTCCTGCTCCAATGTAGCTACTACATAAGGGATTGACATGGGTGCAACATGTTAGCAACTGTTCCACTCACTCTGTAGAGGAGAGCTCCAATTTTCTTAGTTAATATGCGCTCCCAGTTACCATAACAATATCATTCCTCCAGTAGTGGATCTAGGTACTTTCATTTCATGGCT